>OY829101.1:20723756-20955267 GCA_963691645.1 Pelosia muscerda
ATCTATATTATTATATAAAAACGAATTGCTGTTCGTTAGTCTCGCTAAAACTTCTTGAATTATTCGTGGCAGTTCAGACTACATTTAAAAGCTGAACAAATATGAAAACGCTTGGCATGGAGCAGCGGGAACGGGATCAGAAGTCCACGCGGGCGAAGCCGCGGGATACAGCTAGTTCTACTAATATTAATAAATGTAAATGTTTGTTACTCAGTCACACTCAGACGGTTTAACTGGCTGAAATTTGATGCACAGATAGATCATTATCATCATCATCATTTCAGCCAAAAGATGTCTACTACTGAACATAGGCATCCCTTATTACCAGTAACAACCTACCTGTGTATCGGTTGTGCGTTGTTCTTGTTTTGGTCGTCTGACAGAAGAATCCCGCTCCGAGATTCTTAGTACATCTGGCCCCAGCACTCGACTGACGCCCGTCAGGCACGCCATGTGTTGTGACTTGTGACTAGAACCCTTGGGTATTTGGGGCCGTCTGTTGCAGACCAACATCTTGGACGCTGGGTCCAGTGTGGGTTAGCAGGTATAGATGATCACCGACAATAAATCAATTTATATCTCTGAATAGTGCGGGAACTGGATCAGTACCACTAGCATGAACTCCTATCGAATTCGTAATGTAAAGGTTTCGAGAGAACGGAGCATTGTGATTGGCTACAGAGAACCACGCGGGCGGAGTCGCGTACGTTAGCTTACTATACGTAAAAACAAGTCCCTTAAACAAATCTTAAGCTGGTCAAAGAACCAAACCAACTTCACAAAGACACGTCTCTAATTAAGTAGAAGCATACGCGTCGGCGACATCAAAGACAGGGCGAACAAACAATCGCACACTAGATGATTGTTTTTAGACAGACGGAGACAGCCAGTAGCGTGGGGAGGATTATCACGAGTGCTCGGCCAGTGCTAATGAACTCAGAGTGCCTTTTTTAATAGTTGTTAGTCTTAGAAGGTCTACACAAAGCTATTCAATGTATTGGGACAAAAACACGCTTGTTTGAAACGTAGGCAGCTTTGTGGTTAAGAAGTCGGCCCGGTCTCGAGATCCAGACCATTACACTACCGAAGGGAACCCGCGCCATACAAGCCATCGAGCTTAGCTGGAGGGGCTAAAGGGAATCGTAGGTATATCACAAAACACTTCTAGTATATTATATCCACAGATATCGTAAATACTATCTGTTACTATGTTACAGACAGGTCCATAGTCGTAATTTTTTTATCTGATGAACTGTTATTCAGAAATTCCTAATAGAAAGATATTTTTGCTCAATCAGGAACTACGGAGGACTATCCGTTTTTAAAGATTATAAAATAACAATTCAATGATAACACCTCCAGCAGAACTTAATTCGTTGTTAGGAGTAATGTCATTCATGTCGATATTATTTATTTTACATTCTACTCTATATCTATAATGCATCTATCGTAACGTCGAATTGAGTTCCACTGGGGGTTTTTATGTTTTGATGAACTAGACGTTACCTTGAACCAAGTATTTAAGTGGTTGACACGGCGGCCAGTCGCTGGCACGCGAGTGGCGGTCGAAACCAAGCACTTGTACGGGTGGACACTAAAACTTTCAATGTTATTTTTCCATCTGATAACACTCGGTGAAGCCTCAAAGTCTGCGGATGACAAATTATGTGAGTGACAAAATGCCATTTTAAATATATATATTACTCGCTAACACGGCAAACGTTGTTTTGCCTCATAAAAATATTTAAGGTGGAACCACCCTTATCACTTAGACTTAGAGGTATGGAAAATAGATAGTAGCCGATTCTTAGACCTACCGAATACGCATATAAAATTTAGTAAAATTCGTAAAGACGTTACGGAGGAGTACGGTAACTAACATTGTGACATGGAAATTTTATATATTAGATAATATTATCGTCGTCACAGTTCGTCTCAATTCCTCAAGTTTCGTCAAAGTGCCGTTGTCATCAAGTCGCGAACGTGTACATGTGTTAGGCACTTGTAGTTTATCATTTGGTGTGACGGTGCTATTTCGCCGCACGGAGGAGCAGTTACCGTGTGAAGGAATGCGTCACCATGCGTGAATACGACGTACGACGAAAGTAAATTGGATGTTCCAACGAAACGTTAAACACGTCAAATGTGTAGTTTGTGGTGCAGAGCCAGAAAATATTCAGTTGTATGCTATTTTTATCCAAAACGTATTATCCATCCTCTCAGCCTCATAAATTCTAATGTATAAGGCAAGCAAAACTGTAGCAGTCGTTTAGGCATATGTGGGCCTATCAGGGCCTAGGCACATCAGGGCCTCGGTTCTACTAATTGTCAACCATTGTCAAGGAACTGAGATTACAAAAAGAGCCCTTTAATTTTGGACTCTATACAGTTAAAGTTTAAAATTAAATGACATTCTATAGAGTAAATGAAACGATATAATAAACTATTTTTCATTTCATTTTGATCTTTACTTCAATTCGAATAAAACAGAAATCATCGGTCCCGGTTCCCATACGAACATCTATGGCAGTACGGTTGTACAGTTACGGGTAGTTGGAGACCTCAAAAGTTCGACTTGCCTAACTACAGTACCTACTTCGATATCGTCAATTTGGTTGTGGAGATCCGATAGCAGTCACTTCACTAAAAAGTTTCTAGGTTCAGCCGCATCTTAGTTAGACTACCCCAACAGAGTTGGGTATAGGCTCAGAGAATGATTATATACACTCTTCACTTTCCAAAGTATGGCCAAACAACGTTAGAACTACCTTGCAAACGTAAGCATGACTACAAATTTAATATGCCTGAATTTAAAAAGTTGCATACCCAGTCGCAGTTTGCACAGCCCCACATCCGAGTTGGTGGTCCCGTTTGCTAAGTAACACATAAATTGCGCGGCGCCTAAGTGCGGCGCACACTTACGAGGAGTGAGCGGATAGTTTTTGTCTTCCTGGGGCACAGCCAACTGCTCGCTACTTTAAATTATTGTAATTTGCTTACAGTTTTTTTAGACTTCGTTAACTCTTTGTGTTCTTGTCTTAATTCCGAGAGTGCGAGCAGCTAATTATTTTATACATTTTTTGTGCATGTTGTAAGACAACAGTGCACTTCAAACGAAAATAGCACAACACTGGTGTGAGTATAGTCTGTAAACTAAGAAATTGGTAAGAGGAAATCATCTGTGTGGTGACCGAGAAAGAATATCACCACCACATCTCATCCGAATAAGCTCACTTTAAATTTAAAAAATCAGTCGATCAACTATGCTTGGAAAAGTAAATAGTAAGTACAGATATAATATGTTTCCTTAAAATCTTGAGAACATCCTCCTTTTTTAGAAGTCTTCAACCACCCTAGCCAGCTTGTAAAAAAAATGCCAGAGCCCAGCATTAGGAGAGGCCTATGTCCAGCAGTGGGCTACGATAAGCTGACTGATTGAGGAGAAAAAGTTGTACAAGTGTTAGTAATATATCGGTTAGTTAACACTTACTCGAACAAAAGTACATTTACTTTTTAACCAGTCCCAGACTAAAAAAGTTTCATCTACAAGTCGATGATCAAACTTTAATGTATATTTAATAACATCAACATTATCAGTCGAATACCCAAATAATAACCTGTTATGCAAAAAATACGAAGATTTCAAAATCTAACTACCTACTTCAATCATAACATAATCAAGCTTGTAATAGATTATGTTTTAAAGGTTAACTAACGTGATACGAATCAAAATCACTTCACAGACTTTAATATCCGAGTAATATTATTTTGTGTTTACTTATAGAGAAACCCAAAAGAAATACTCGTAGATTGAGATGTTAATTCCCTGGAGCTTGTACGGCAAACCGCTAAGAAACAGAATATTCATATTGTTGATTGATGGCACTTGGTGGAAGTCTATGTTACACATTTTTTTTTCTTTTTTTTATGTTCTATAAGGTAATCTTTAACCACCATCACTATTGACAACACACGTGTACATTTCCACGATATTTGTTATCGAACCTTACCGGTTTCGTCTTACAGAATTCTCAAAGGTTAGCTGTCAATGTAATTATCGTAGCTTAAATCATATCATATTGAATACAGTCCTTTTATGTCTGGATATTACGCTAGTGCTCAGGTGAATTAGTAATATTTTGACCAATATCGGGATATTTATTTTCGCCCTATTTAACAAGTCTGTCACCAAAAGTAAAATTATTGATAGAATAGAAGGAATCTTGAAGTCACCCTATGCGCCCTAGGTCTTAATAATTGGCCGTTGGTTAATATACATACTCGTAATAGGTATACCTACCATTTCATCCCCGTGTAAAAATCCTCACAAATAACCCCCTGTCGAAGTCAGTGAGGGTGGTTCTGGTCATCGAAGTCCCTTTCGGAAGCATATAGCAAGAAATTATAAACATTAGATAAAGTTTTGTCATTATAATGTCTACCAAAGCTTCAAGGCGTGCGACCGATATGTGTGAATCTAACAGACATTGTGTTATTAAGACAAATCGTTTCTTTTGTCATGTTGGTACAACTGAAAACTTTTACCAATACAGCTCATAATAGTTAGGCCGGGTTCCAACCGCATTCTTATATCAACTCTTGGCAACAACACTCCTGGAGACGGTCGCGGCGCAAACAAACAATATTGTGTAACTTTAGCACCAGGAGTCATCACTAGCGACAGTCTCTAAAGGCACGTACCGACAGACGCCGAATTATTATTAGGGCCATTTCTTATAATATATTTAGGTACTATATTAACGTATGTAGAAATTTGAAATCTCACCTGCTTTGGATACAACTACTTTCCAACGGGAGCAAGTGCAAACTCTGGATTCAATTAGCGAATCATTGTGAGGATGACAATGACTGTGGTATCATATCGCATGTAGGTACTATTTATTTGATACATTTTTTATGGCGTCAATTTGACTTCACCGCGTGAAATGGTGAGCTGTAGACTAAGTCTCAAGAGAGAGCTTGACGGCCTCATCAGGTAATTTTTCACGCTCCGTTTAAAGGACCTGGGACTGTAGGAAGAAGGAAACACGTGCGCCGGTAAGGAATTCCTAGTTCCGTGCTGGTGAGTAGTTCCAAGACTTAATGGCTGAGGAAAGAATTGTAGAATATAAATATAGAACAGAGAATATAGAAGATTTCATAAAGTATTTATCTCACAAAAAAACTCCATGCTGACCTAAAATTAACGCTTTGACTTGAAAAGTTATCTTGTATGAATCCATTTTATTGAAGATTTTCAATAATATTCTAAGATTTTTCATTGTAGGTAGTAATCACAAGAACCGTATTCCTGACCGTTACTGGTAGAAAGTAGTCTATTCTTTTGGTTCTGTGCTAATTAATATATCCTGTAGATACCGTCCAATATTTCTTCCCACTATATGAACGCTACCCAAGTCCACAATATCACGACAAAACAACAAGTGAGCCAGACAGGTATACAGTCAGACAGTAATGAAAATCAGCTGCCAACTGTACCGGGCACCCTCTTCACGCGCGACACATATTACCTTTTCGCGTCTTCCATTTAAACCAGTGGTCAGCACGAAATCGCTCTTGTAATGTATTTGAGTGACGACGCGGGGATTGTCCCGAGGTTACCTGCGGCCAAGTGCGCGGTAATGTATTTTCGATTTTTGATATGAAAACGTCTATTCTCTGATCAAATACAGTGCCAGCCATTTGTAAAACGGACGAAGAAGTCGCCATGAAATAGTCAGAACAAAGTAATAGTTCAAGATTATGTTTGGGAGTGATTTAAATTTAAAAACATACGAATATACATTATATTAATGAAACTGTAAAAAATACCTGTAAAAAGTAAAATTATTGTCGGTACAAGCTTTTTGTTCCTTAATTTTTAAAACCTTCAGAAAACAATTTTAATTTGTATCTAGTTTATTCTTTCATGAAAGGTTTGCGTGAAGGAGTGATAAATGTTTTATAAATTTAACTTCCAATAAATTTTAATTAATTTTTAACTTATCATTACATAGTATAAAACAAAGTCGCGTTTTCTGTCCCTATATCCCTATGTCCTTATATGCTAAAATCTTTAAAATTACACAACGGATTTTGATACAGTTTTGTCTAATAGATAGAGTGATTAAAGAGGAAGGTTTATATGTATATAAAAATCATGCTACAACCAACGTGTACGGAGCAGAAGTGAAAATTATATCAAAAACGGTGGTGAAGCAGACGAAGCTGCACGGGTCAGCTAGTTAAATATAATAAAAAGATACAAAACTCACACCGATTCTGTCACTTGGTGATATTACTGCTTAATTGTTCTTCTAATTAGTACAGATAGTACGTGCATCAGTGGAACTAATTATCCTAATAGTGGTTATCAAATAAACTACGCGTCAAAACTTATATTATCAATAGTATTCGGTAACTACAACATGGTCCAAGCCTTTATGTGCCTATATATATAATAATTGCCTTCTGAATTTAGAAGGATTATAATGAATGAATATAAAAATACTATGATAAATGTATTTAACAATATTGCTATGAGAACGTGCTATGGGATCGTGTTTGAGCTGAGATAGGGATGTAGCAATACTGGGGTTATAGCTCTATCTCTTTCCCTCTGGACTGAGATCACTAACGCTAACTGATCTGCCTGAAATTTGGTACATCTTTAGAGATAATACAAAGGCTAACCTTTTATCCCTAAAATAGATTCTCACTTCGCATGGGTTGCAGGAACGAGATCAGACTTCCGCGTGTGTAGCCACTAGAACGTAGGTACCGTACTTTTTGTTCATACATATTCAATGTGGGCATATTAATAACTACTTTTGTAATTTTTTATCGTCACGTACTGAAGCAAAAAGTAAGTTAATTACATATAACCTCAAAGATCAAAATGCGCGTGAAACTTTTCTTGAAGTCGGTAGCAGGGTTGGATACGGCGGCGGCCAAATTCCGCGATCATCCTCTTTGTCTCCGACCATAACTGCCCTTAGTCTCCACCGCAATGGGCACACAATAATATTGTGGCTTCATTGCGGCGTATTTCCTAGTCGCTGAGTTCTCAACCGCCGCCGCCCGGGGTGTTGATGGTGCGACTCAGATTCGTGGCCGTGATATTCCGCCAGATTCTTGTTTTGAACGGGAATGACTATTATATCGGTTAGGAGTAAACATGAATCAAATTATATAGGTAAATATTATGACGTTTAATTCAAACGAATACAATAGTGAAAGTGATAGTGAAGTTAAAATACGCCTGTCATCTTCGCTCTTGAAGGATTCGTAAACCAAACTTATCCTTGTGGGTTGCTATGCGAGTTTTGGTAGGTGTGAACAATATGATGATATTAGTTTACTTCTATATACGTACAATATAGTTAACATCGCGTCGTAATAAAAGTTTGAAAAATATTTTAAGTTTCCACAAGTACCAATGTGAATTTAAATAAATTATTTTACTAAAGAATAATTTGGAATACACTTAAAATTGCTTTACATTCAAAATATACGAAACAGGATAACGCAGTGAGCCTGTATGTTTATATTACACTCAGGTGTCCCTGCAAATGAATTCGATATCTACATTCCTCATTCTCACTTGAATTGGCTCTTTCTCAAATTGTATACCTCCTTTATGCACATGAGTCTTTAAAGTATAGTGCCTCAGAAAATGCGTTAAGCCACTTAATATTTGCATGCGTGCGTATCTGGCTCCGATACAGATTCTATTGCCTTTTCCGAACGGTAGGTAAGCCAAATCACTCATTTCTTCTTCGTTCAAAAATCTATCTGGGTTAAAAACTGTTGGATCTTTATGATACTTTGGATCATAATGTAGATCAAATACTGGCAGGAAAATCTTGACTCCTTTTTCAACAGGTATGTTGCCAACAGGAAGAATAGTATCTTTTACGCACTGTCTGGATAAGTAACCTAGCGCAGGGTACATGCGCAAACTCTCGCTTATAACTCTGTCCAAGTATTCCATTTCAAAAATAGCATCGTATGTCAATGAATCGTTATATTTTTTGAAAATTGCATCTACTTCTTCATGCACTCGACTTAATATTTCAGGGTGCCTTCCTAGCTCCATCATAGCCGCAAACATAGTCGCTGCACACGGTTCAATACCAGCTATAAAGAAAAAGAATGCCTGAGCAGCAAGTACATCATCAGTGGGTTCAATCGATAAATTGTTCTCAGGGTCATGCATCGTTCCCTCTTTCTGGAGCTTTACACACATATCAGCAAAGTCATGTCTGTTTACGTCATCTTTTTCACGCTGTCTTATTACTTGTTTCATAGCTCCTATGAAAAACTTTTCATGTGCACCGAATAGTTTCAATCCCAATGCTTTATATAAAGTATCACTGACTCCACCGATTGCAAACTTGAAGTTTGAAGCCATTGTAGACTTAACAGCATCCGAAACCATTTTACGAAAAGGAGAATCAAAAGTTGACCCAGTTCCGATTCCAAATACGGATGCTGAAATGGCGGCTGTACAAAAATGACTGATTGTGTCATGAGTGGTCTGGACATTCCCTTTTAGTCTATCAGGATTTAGCTTCAAAAATTCTATAAAGTCTTGGGCACTTTTATCGATGATGTAATACATATTCTTTAATTTGGCGCTGGTAAAGACAGGCGAAAATTTCTTCCTGAGCAACTTCCATTTTGCACCATTCAGAAATAATACACTATTAGCAAGTAGGTCTTCGTCGTTAGTAGGAATCCCACGACTATTGAAAGAATGAAAATCTACTTGTGTGACACGGTGCACGTTTACTGGATCCTTAACAAACAGGGCCTTATCAAAGAAAGACCCAAGTCCAACAGCGGGAGCATCTTCACTGTCATTGTAAATATCTCCAAAAACTTCAAACAGAGCTCTTTTTCCTGATATAAACTGCCAAAAAGGGCCCCCTGATTGATTTTTCTCGTAGAAAAATACCTTACGCTTTTTCCAGTAATGCTGATTGTATCTTCCTCTTAAGTATATATAGGACATCAATAGTATTACACATGAAAATATCACAGTCAAAAACATTTTGGCGGACCACACTGATTAAAACTCAAGAGCAAACTAGTTTTAAAAATAATTCGCTGCGTATCATCAACAATGTGCTCGTATCACTCTGCGCAGAGATGACGTAACTAATAGCTACAGGCTGTTGAACCTGTTGTTGTTTTGTGTTGTCCGCAAATATTGATAAAAGTTGGTGCAATTACTCCAAGCTGGTAAAGCCCGTAGTGTTCAATCTTAATAGGTATTGAACACGGGCTTTACTAACTACTAACTAAGGCAGACATTAGTCTGCATCTTCTGATAATTAAAGGTTATAGGACACATTGAGGGGTTCCGAAAGGAGAACTATTCAATTGTCATTTTTGGGTTTGTTAAGATATTCACTGTTAAAGATTTCGTTTGCCCTCATACATAGATTGTAATTGTAGGACAAGTAATACCATATTTACCATCAATTAATATTTTGTCACATAGTCAATTTGATGTCATTATTTGTTTTCATAATAATTAATGTATGAAACGAAAATCTCAATCAATCCATTTTTCCAGCGTAGTCCACAGCTGGACATAGGCCTCTCCCAATGTTGTGAGTCTTTGATCTACTGGTTCCGTATTGGTACAGGGTTTTATTTCGAGTTTCACTTGTCTCGCAGCGATATCATATTCATGTATACGACGTATCGCATCGCTCTACTCTGAGATTGTATTTTAGACATAAGCTAGTATTTATACAACTAAAAGTAATAATCACTCAAACATCATACTGTATACGAATTGAGGGTCACATGCAGGTGACCTTCAATCCATACACATTACTTGTGTTCGCGTGTTTGGAAGTGAAATAGTTGTTTGGAGAGCTTAAGGCACGATATCATAGGATAATACACGATTTAGGTGACTTATTAATTTTATTATAGACATAGTACATTATATGTAATAGTGGTCATGACCAACCTATAACTGACCTATAACTTTTAATATGCAATCATAGTAAAACTGAGCTGCTACTAGTTTGATTTATGATTCAGTCGTTTGTCAGTGTTTAACCTCCGACGTGTCTCGTGTGCGTGAGTGTGTGTGTGTGTGTGTATGTGCATGTGTGTGTATAATGCTGAATTAGTCG
Organism: Pelosia muscerda; assembly: GCA_963691645.1. Lineage (NCBI taxonomy): Eukaryota > Metazoa > Arthropoda > Insecta > Lepidoptera > Erebidae > Pelosia > Pelosia muscerda. Next base: position 20,733,914 of record OY829101.1, read on the forward strand.
CGAGTGTTGTTAGCTATGTTTGATGAAAATCGATCTAAGATGGCAGCCGCTACAAAATGGCGGACTACATATTTTTGCACAACTTCCTCAATATGAATGTCAAATGATAGGGCTTGACAATTAAAATAGGTACCACCAACTATTAGCGAATTACCTTCTAAATTTACTAGTCCCTCAATATGGGTATCAAATGAATGGGTTCGACAAGGAGATCAATTCAACTCTGTTCATGGGGTTATGTAAAGAGAGTTGATCAGAAAAAAGTCCGTGGATCACGGCTGACTGGCTTGACCGCAGTAGCAGCAGCCGGCGCGGCGTGCAGCGTGTCAAAAGGTATGAAGGAAAAGGGAAAATGGAAAAAGGAAAGTCCTTCTATCCTCACCCTCCCTCCAGACAGAACGTGAGTAAGACTGAAACTCCAGTGGTGCTATTTTTTGTTAATTTAAAAATTATATAAGCTTGAGTGTCCGTATTTAGATTATAATAATATTTGATGCATTAATACAATGTTACATTTGGACGAGATAATGTACGACGTGATTTTTAACATTTCTCCAAATAAAACATAATTATAACAACTGAGCCTTAATATTTAAAATTTCATGTTTTATACAGTAAAACTGCTACATTGATTAATCTCCTTGAACAAAATTTACAGTACGATGCCGGTTAAGGTTAAGTGAGGACCCAATTGGTGGTTCACTTGAGAGGTCACAATAATTCACTGAAACTGTACACACCCACCGTCACGGGCGTCGGTAGCACGCGTTGACAACTAGATCACCGATGTTATCACTGTCGATGACATTATCCCATGAAACAAACAATGGCTTCACACTGTATTTGAAATATGTACCTACTCTATTCTTATGAGTTTCATCTATTACAAAGTTACGGGTGCAATTGAACTGATTTGTAATTTTTTTTTTGAGACAATTTCTTACAGAGTTACTTCCAAAACTGCAGTTAAGATCATTATCGTTTCTTGTAGAACACTTGTAAGATATGTTATTAGTTTTTTGTCATTATATTTTAGATTTTTTTATTCATTATTGTATGACATAACTGTCTGTAACGCTGTGAGTGTCTAAATCTTCGAGATACTTATCATCTGACTACACAATACTGAATCTTGTGAGACAGATTACGCCTGTTAGTCATTAAGATTAATCAGTTCGTTCCCCAGCTCTTGAATGTCCAGGCACAATCATTCACTACACAAGAATCACAATTTACTTCACATACAATATTATACTTCAACGCCTATACCGAGATCGTGGAGGCCAAATGGTAGTCGCTTCACAGAAACGTGACAGCTTCGGATGCGACGGGGATTAACGTGAGGATGATGATGAAGGGATAAAGTTATCCAGGGTGTAAAGCTCCATGTCTTCCCTCTGGAGTACAAATACTCAGGATAGCTGATTTGCCTGTAATTTGGTACAGGTTTATAAAAGATACAAAGGCTTGGTTTTTATCCCTGAAATTGGTCCCCACTTCTCAGAGGTTGGAGGAACGCGGTCAAACTTCCGCACATGTAATTTTGATTTGCATATACGAGTAAACAGCTCAGTGATTCAAATTCAAGGTAAGTATTATAATAACTACTTTGTAATTTTTTATCGTTACGTTCAAAATTTAGTATGGAATCATGTGTATGGCGCGACTTGAATACTATTAAATGAACACAATTATTTTATATTTCCTGAACCTAATTAGGTCTAATTTATTTACGTTTACCTATATTCTAGGTTTGAGCGGCAATTACTATTTTTGCGGTTAGGAGAAAATTTGAATGAAAAATTCATTGTAGGTGTTCGTGTATATTTTGGTTTGTAAATATCTTCTGTGATATAAATTGCATATTTGTTTATTGTTCATATTTTGTTATAATGAATGAGATATTAATATTACATAATAGATATTAGAGTTGCCTGGAAGAGATCACTTCCAACGATAAGGCCGCCCATTGTGCATTAGAACAACTGTAACTTTCACTGCTTCTCCTGGGTTTTTTTTGGTGTACAATAAAGTTATCTATTTATCTACCTATTTTCTTAGTATAAACCTTTACATCTTTCAAAGATCTATGTACACCAAACTGCCCCGAAACTTTTTTTTCCCCAAATACTTCTCTCCATTCATGGTTGCCTGTAAGAAATTGCCACAAAGCAATAAGGCCGCCAATTATATTTAATATTATAAATATTATATATTATTTAATTCAAATGATTGCTATTACAATTGTGACTATATATAGTGTACTTCTATATACGTACAATATAGTTAACATCGCGTCTTACTTCTCAACAAGTATCTATGTGAATTCAAATAAACTATTATTTAAGCAATGAATAATTTACAATACACTTAAAAACCGTTTACATGAGCCTGTATGTTTATATTACACTCAGATGTCCCTGCAAATAAATTCGATATCTAAATTCCTCATTCTCACTTGAACTGGTTGTTTTTCAAATTGTATACCTCCTTTATGCACGTGAGTCTTTAAAGTGTAGTGCCTCAGAAAATGCGCTAAGCCGCTTAATATTTGAATGCGTGCGTATCTGGCTCCAATACAGATTCTATTGCCTTTTCCGAACGGTAGGTAAGCCAAATCACTCAATTCTTCTTCGTTCAAAAATCTATCTGGGTTAAAAACTGTTGGATCTTTATGATACTTTGGATCATAATGTAGATCAAAAATTGGGAGGTAGATCTTGACTCCTTTTTCAACAGGTATGTTGCCAACAGGAAGAACAGTATCTTTTACGCACTGTCTAGATAAAAAACCTAGTCCAGGGTACATGCGCAAACTCTCGCTTATAACTCTGTCCAAGTATTCCATTTCAAAAATAGCATCATATGTCAACGAATCGTTATATTTTTTGAAAATTGCGTCTACTTCTCCATGCACTCGACTTAATATTTCAGGGTGCCTTCCTAGCTCCATCATAGCTGCAAACATAGTCGCTGCACAAGGTTCAATGCCAGCTAAAAAGAAGAAGAATGCCTGAGCAGCAAGTACATCATAGGTGGGTTCAATGGATAAATTAGTCTCAGGGTCATGCATCGTGCCCTCTTTCTGCAGTTTTACACACAGATCAATCAAGTCATGTCCATATACATTATCTTTTTCTCGTTGTCTGATTACTTGTTTCATAGCTCCTATGAAAAACGTTTCATGTGCACTAAATAGTTTCAATCTCAATGCTTTATACAAGGTACTACTGATTGCACCAATCATTAACTTGAAATTGAAAGTTATTGTAGACTTAAGGGCATCCAAAGTCATTTTACGAAAAGGAGAATCAAAAGTTGACCCAGTTCCGATTCCAAATACTGATGCTGAAGTGGCGGCTGTACAGAAATGAGTGATTGTGTCATGAGTGAACTCAGCATTCCCTTTTAGTCTATCAGGATTTAGCTTCAAAAATTCTATAAAATCTTGGGCACTTTTATCGATGATGTAGTACATATTCTTTAATTTGGCGCTGGTAAAGACAGGCGAAAATTTCTTCCTGAGCAACTTCCATTTTGGACCATCCAGAAGTAAAACACTATTAGCAAGAAGGTCCTCGTCAATAGTGGGAACCCCACGACTATTGAAAGATTGAAAATCTACTTGTGTGACATGGTGCACGTTTACTGGATCCTTAACAAACAGGGCCTTATCATAGATAGACCCAAGTCCAACTGCGGGAGCACTTTCACTGTCATTGTAAATATCTCTGAAAATTTCGAACAGAGCTCTTTTTCCTGATATAAACTGCCATGAAGGGCCACCTGATTGATGTTTCTCGTAGAAAAATACCTTACGTTTTTTCCAGTAATGCTGATTGTATCTTCCTCTTAAATATATATAGGACATTAATACTATAACACATGCAAATATCACAGTCAAAAACATTTTGTCAGACCACACTGATTGAAACTCAAGAACAAACTAGTTCGGAAAATAATATGCAGCTTATTATCAAACAACATAAAATACTATATGAATATATATTTTTTTATTTTATTCAGAAAATGCTAATTTACAAAGTTAATTGGTTTGTTGATATACAAATATGTTTCAATTATTTTAATGTTTAATACTCAGTGGAGCGGAGTGTTATAATCATAGTATATAGTTTCATAAAAGAATTATAAATAGGTCGGTTAACAGCAAAAGAGTAACATAAGAACCTCTCCGCGTGGAAAGACCTCCTCCAAATTGAGCCACTTTGCCCTAAATTGCGCTGTTTGTAACCAGTTTTGGCTCACTGTGCGTATCGGGGGGCCCGTATGTTATATATTTTCTTATAATAGATTTCCGCAATGTAACACCTACTTCAATATGTTAACAATGTGTCTTCTCTTTCAGAAAGGTCGTGGTAGTTTCCTATGTTGTCTAAGACGGTATTTAACTATAAACCCTATGCTGTTCCTTCCAGGTGTGTGCCTTTTATAGCAGAAAATGAACTGAAGAAAGAAGAAAATGAAATACCTACTAGTAGAACTCACTTGTACTTTTCCACAGTATTTTTATTTTTTAATAGACCTGACCGGTTTCGCCTTACGACATCCTCAAAGGTTTACGATGACATGTCATCGAAATACTTAATCAAAAATACTGTGGAAAAGTACAAGTGAGTTCTCAATATGTTGTTATTGTGGTTGATACCGTACTGTGATAACAACCCACGTATAGATAACCTCCGTGGATACTAAGGTCTCCAAAGTTTGGGTGATGCACATCACACATGTATACTTTAGACTCTTGTTTATAAAAATAAAATTAAAACATTTTTTATACCACTTAGGTGGCAGACAAGCACACGGCCCACGAAGCGGTCACAGTGGCCTATGGTTTGCAACACTAGATGCGTCACACACGTGCTGCCTACCCTGTAGAAACCTTCTGAGGCCCTTCTCTGAAACCTTCTGAGGAGCAGGAAAAAGGGTAAGTTTGTCTGTATAGACAGCATTTCACTTCAGTTTTTTATATCACATAGGTGACAAACAAGAACACTGTCAGTGTCCTCCCGTGATACCCCCGTGAGACCCGTGGAAAGTAGTTACCGTGGCCGATCGAGGGTGGTATACTTGACCTTTTAACTTAAACTTTTAACTTAAAGACCTTTTTGAAGAACCCCATGTTGTAGTCACTTGGAAAAACCACAGCAGGAAGCTTATCCCACAGGTTGAGCGGACTTGGGATGCAGTTCCTTTTATACCACACAGTGCTCACCGTTTTCGATCGCATTGCGTGAGCATGAACTCCTTACCCGAAGCGAGCGATGTAATGATAGAATATAGATACGGGCTTCATGGCCAACAGCCGTTAAAAGCTATAATTAGTGACTCCAGTTTTCCAAAAGCAACGGTAAGTAAGATTGTCTCTAAACCCAATTGTGTATGGAACACTCAACAAACGAATACTGTTATGATAATGATGCACGTTTTCAAGTACTTCTTTGTTCCAATAACTACCTCTTTATATTTCTGACCCGCGAAACTTCGTCTGCGTCACCCCGTTTTTTGCAACATTTTTCACTTCTGCACCGCACCAGTTGGTTGCAGCATGATGTAATATACATATAAAACCGCATCAAAATCCGTTGCGTAGTTTTGAAGATTTAAGCATACATAGGGACAGAAAACGCGTCTTTGTTTTATACTTTGTAGTGATGTAGTGATAATATTCAGTAACTGTTATATTACAATCTAACTACGGATAGTTAAATATTACTGTTCAACTGAAAAAAAAAAATTTGTTAGAGAGTGTCACTACTCTTAAATTGATCATACCTATGTCTTATGAGTAGACCGTGGCTACAAGATTACAAACTATTCCGAGTGAAGTCCTATCAGTCGCCGCGCACATTCCTAGCACATCGAATTGTTTTCATCTCATTTAAATACGTACTTATGTGATAATAATAATCTAATCAATTTCAACCGTCTTGAACTTGAGGACTGTAAACTATTGCGTAATGATTGACAAAATTATGAATTATTGAGCAATGGAAGCGATAGTTTAATGTTTCGAGTTCATTACTGGGTTTGATAAGCGTTAATGATTTATAATATTAAAATTTAACTAGTTAAGTCATTCGGTAGCGTCTAAATATTAAAAACTTTGATTGATACAAATGCAAATGTAATCTTTATTATGGTCGCCAGCACGAGTGTAACGTCCTTGGCATTGCACACGTCTATAGGTGTACTTGTCTGCCACCAAAGTGGTATGAAAAATCTTGATTTGGTTTATTTTTATACTCAAATGGTATAAATGATGGTTGACAAAAATATATAAGTATATACAAAAGTAATAATCAAATAAAATACAACATCATTCTCTGAACCTTTTTCCAACTCTGTTGGGGTCAGCTTTCCAGTCTAACTGTGATGCTGCTGAACTTCGATATTTTCCATGAAGCGACTGCCTTCTGACCTCTACAACCAATAGTACAATGCCCAATGGCGATATCGAAGCTTCAAGTTAGACTGGTTGAACTTTTGAAGGCTACAACTACCCGTAACGACTGCCATAGATGTTTGTATGGCAACCGGGACCGACGGCTTAACGTGTTCTCCGAGGCACGACCAGACCAGTGCAAATAGCCATATTCATGCATACAACTTTTTGCACTGAGCGGGGATCGAACCTGCTCCCCGTGCGTAACAGGCGCGTGCACTACCGCCACGCCACGGAGGCTGTCAACGAAAATACAACGATGAAAAAAAATAACATATTGCGCGTATCGCAAAAATAAAAATCAAACAAATGTACGGACAGATTTGCACAAATTAAAGTATTATTGTTGTACAAAAATAACAGTACGTACGCTATCCTGACGTCGTGAATGACATTGAGACAGTCTTTAGCCGCCCACCGTACATTGCGTACGTTACATTCGGTCGAATATTGCATGTACTGATCGGACAAAATGTTGTTAATTATACTTTTAGTGCTGTGTGTTTTGTTACTGATCATCAGATTAAAAACAAAAAACTCTCAGTATTGGAAGACGCAGAACATAATCCAGGTCGAGGATCTGATATGGAAATTTGCAATTAGTAATCGCTCCTTGCCAGAAATATGCAAAGAAATTTATGACAAACATGATGAACCTCACATTGGGACAACTTCGTCCAATACTCCTACATTAATTTTAAAAAACGTGGAAGACATTCAAGCTGTATTTGCCGGTGATTTCCAAAGCTTCTATAGTCGCGGCATAAACACTAACCCGAATGATGTTTTAGCGGATAACCTTCTATTTACTGGTCATTTTCAAAGATGGAAACTTATGAGACAGAAGTTGTCACCTGTGTTCACTAGTGCGAAACTGAAAAATATGTTTTACATTTTGGATAAATGTGCTCGTGATTTTGTAGAAGTAGTGGAAACCAATCAGAAAATGAGACAAACTCCATTCAATGTCTTATACACTTACACTACTGCATCCATAGCGGCTTCAGTCTTTGGTATTGATGCACAGACTAAAAATACCATGGATTCGCCATTTTTGGAAATGGCATGGAAATCTGTAGAGCCAACACTCAAAACAAATATTATTGTTATTATGTCAGACTTGTTCCCAAAACTATTTGAGTATCTAGGATTCAAACTTTTTGGGGACTATGAAGAATTCTTTGTAGGTGCTGTGAAGAAAGTACTGAAAAACCGAAGACATGATAATGGAAAGAAACGACATGACTTTATAGAAATATGTTTAGAACTACAGAAGAACGGTGTGATGCAGGATCCTTCAACTGGATATGAGATTGATCCGACCGATGAAATAATTGCCGGTCAAGCCTTTTTCTTTTTCATAGCTGGAGCTGACACTTCAGCTAATGCGATGCATTTTACTTTACTTGAACTTTCAGCTAATCCAAGTGTTCTTAAGAAATTACACCACGAAATAGACAAAATATTCACATCTGGAAAAGATGAATTAACTTACGCAGATATTGAAAACCTACAGTACCTGGATATGGTTATCAGTGAGGGGATGAGAAAGTATCCTCCGATCGGACTACTTCAAAGAGTGTGCACAAAAGACACTGTATTGCCTAGTGGAGTTAAAATAGAGAAAGATACCATAATGGTTATGCCCGTGTTTGCAATTCACAGAGATGAAAAGTATTTTCCAAACCCAGACATATTCGATCCAGAGAGATTCCGACCTGAAAATTCTGCTAACATTTCTAAGTTCACTAATTTATCTTTTGGTGAAGGAAACCGTATTTGCCTTGGTGAGTAACAATAAAATTATCGGATAAATATAGTCTTACTCATACAAATTTTCTGTACCAATACGCTGGCTGAACCAGCTTTCTTACACTAATATCAATTATAGCAACAGCAGTAGTAGCAGCATTGCGCACGGTTTGTCAACGCCCCAGAGGTTTTTGTTTGCCAGAATTTTTGTGGTTATGAGAAATGTAGCCGCATTTAGTACCTCAAGTATTGTAAGCGTATATAGGGTGTTAAGGAACGCTTCCGAAGACAAAGGCCCCTGACATTATTCCTGGAACACTACATATTCGCATGGCAAATTGTAATTATTTTATGCTAATTTGCAGTACTACCATATAATTACAGGAAAACTGAATTTGAGAATAGGCACAGAGAATGAATGATGATCTAGTACTACCGTGTATTGTGTCTTCGGCTTCGGCAGCGTTTCTCTAACACCTTGGATCATTTTTACGAGTTCACCGACTGAAGTTAATTGACGTATAATTTCTATTAGAAAATACATGTAAAGTAATCAGTACTAATATTCACTCATATTAATTTTTTTTCTGTTCTCTATTTCCAGGAGTCAGATTGGCGCGTCTCCAAGTCAAAGTAGGACTAGTTTGGCTGTTACGTCGTTTTACTTTGGCTGAACAGATCAATTATTCTTTAAAATTTGAAAAAAGCCCCTTCGGATTAAGAGACCCCAAGGCTCGTTACGATTTAATACCCAGAGATATTTGAATATTATAATAATTTTATTTTATACTTCACGTTTAGTCTAAAAGATACCTTAAGTTAATTCTAATCATTTCTTATGTGTTTTTTATACGTGAATAAAATGTGTTATCAACTGTGTGTCAAGATTTTTATTATTAGGTACACCTTATCAATGGCTTATTTTTTATTAATTTACGTTAATTGCCTGATTACTATTTGAGGTATTTAGTGATTAAATAATGTCACTTTTGTCTGGTATTTTTTGTTCCTAAAGTAAAATTATATTATCGGTGATCAATTTTATAGTGGAAGCTGTCTATGGTGCAGAAAACAGTCAATTTGTACTGTTCATGATCCCATGTAATAGGGAGCTAGCTAAGATGAATGAAGAAATAAACTACTAGATTCCATGCTGCTACAAAAAAACGCCTTATCAATTAACAAATCCAGAACCGGGTTTGCTACTATTGTATGTAGTTCAAATACTGAGATAATTCTTGATACAGAATCATCATAACTTAAATTGTTAATTGCTACGTTTGAAATCATTATATTCCTTAGTAATACAATAAAAAATACCAGGTTATTCGATATTAAAACGATATTTGTGTATTAGTCAATATGCTGATTACTAACATAATCATTTATTATTATTTTGTAATTAAGTTGACCATACCATAAAATCTACCTATCAAAATAAAAATCCTATTGTACAACTGGACAAGTTTATTTTAATTATACTAGCAGAACTATTAAGGGAGGATCATTTATGTGATAACGATCAGTCCATAGCCCGTCGTCTTGCATTCTGTACGTCACGTTGTTATCGTATTTATCGAAGAGCCGCAATGTTGTTATTTGTGCTATTAGTAGTTTGTGTTATTTCATTATTAATCTTCAAATTCAGACCCAAGAGTTTTCATTATTGGAAGCAGCAAAATATTATTCAGGTGAACGATTTGATGTGGACGTTTACGTTCAATAATCACTCCATGCCAGAGATTTGCAAAGAAATTTACGACAAGCATAATGTCCCCCACATTGGGACAAGTATAGGATTAACTCCTGCTTTGATTTTAAAGAATGTGGAAGACATTCAAGCCGTATGTGCCGGAGATTTCCAAAGCTTTTATAGTCGTGGCATAAAAACTAATACGAATGACATTTTAGCGGACAACCTTCTGTTTACTGACGATTTTCAAAGATGGAAACTCATGAGGCAAAAATTATCGCCAGTGTTCACAAGTTCGAAGCTTAAAAATATGTTTTACATTTTGGATAAATGTGCACGTGATTTTGTTGAAGTAGTGGAAAGTAATCAAAACATGAGACAAAAACCGTTCAATGTATTATACACTTACACTACTGCATCTATAGCGGCTTCAGTTTTTGGTATTGATGCTCAAGCTAAAAATGCGATGGATTCACCTTTCTTGGAAATGGCACGGAAATCATTAGAGCCTACGCTGAAGACGAATATATATGTTTTAATTTCTGACATATTCCCAAAACTTTTTGAGCTTTTGAAGTTGAAATTTTTTGGAGATCATGAAGATTTTTTTCTGGGTGCTGTAAAATCTGTACTTGCGGATAGAAGACGTGATGACGGAAGAAAACGACATGATTTTATAGAAATTTGTTTAGAGTTACAAAATAACGGTATGATGCGGGACCCTTCAACTGGATATGAGCTTAATCCAACTGATGAAATTATTGCAGGTCAAGCATTTTTCTTCTTTATAGCTGGCGCTGACACTACAGCTAATGCGATGCATTTCACTTTACTTGAACTGTCTGCTAACCCTCAAGTTCTTAATAAATTACATCAAGAAATAGATAAAGTTTTCACTCCGGGTAAATCTGAATTAACCTACACAGATATTGAAAACTTACCATATCTGGATATGGTTATCAGTGAGGCTATGAGAAAGTATCCTCCGATTGGTTTCATTCAAAGAGTGTGTACCAAGGACACGGTACTGCCTAGTGGAGTTAAAATAGAAAAGGGTAATATCATGGTTATCCCTGTGTTTGCGATTCATAGAGATGAAAAATATTTCCCGAATTCAGAATCATTCGATCCGGATAGATTCCGATCTGAAAATTCTTCTAATATCTATAAATACACATATTTGTCTTTTGGCGAAGGAAATCGTATTTGCCTTGGTGAGTAACATTAATTCTCATTTCGTGATTTTTCTAAGCTACTATGATACGGGCTTCTTTAAGAAAGGCAGTAGAAGGTATATATGGGGCACACGGCACCTGAAGTCGTATATGTCCATATGCCGCCTAACTGGCACTAAAAGATGTTAAAGACTCTATCTCCCGGTACATGTGCAAGTCTTTTTCTTCCTTTATATTGTACATATGCTGCGTTTTTACGGCTTATGTGAGCGACGGAACCCTTACCTTGCGTCTCTGTCGGATAAAATGCTATTTAGGTGGCTTTTAGGACTACGAACTATGTAATTCTTACTTCATTTCTTTATTTTGGTTTCCAGGGCTCAGATTTGCGCGTCTCCAACTGAAAGTCGGGCTGGCTTGGCTGTTGCATCGTTTCACCTTGGTTGAACAAAGTTATTGTCCTAAAAAATTCGAGAAAAGCTCTTTTGGATTAAAAGATTGCAAGGCTCGTTACAATTTCATTCCCAGAGATATTTAAATACATGCATTAGTTAATATTTATGTTGACTTTAATAGTTACGGTACTTATAATATATTTTAATGATTTGATATAATAACTTGGTATTTATGAAACTAAGTAATATCATCTTTTCATATTGAAATTGTATCATCACCAATCTGCAGCACTAAATGAATAATCAAGTCATATTATACCACTGATGCAACGTGGCTGAAGCTGAAGTTCCTGCGTATGAGTGTACATGTGTGTTCACTTCTTGTTATACGTAGTCCGCCGTCTGTACATATTTATTTTGTGTGAGTATTAGGTAAATGATATAATCAAAATGATCTCTCCTCGCCTTTACTCCATTATTTGTATTATAACTTATGTAACTTTAGAAATGTTTCTTCCTTGACCAAACCTAAGGTAACGTAAGTTTTGTCCTGAGTGTTGACCTTTTCCGGTAACAAATTATAACCTTGTAATCGTCATCGCAGCGTTATTTCAAGCTCCATTCTACAATAGGTTTTGTAGGTAATTTGCCAATTAATTAATTGATATTCAACACAATAAAGTTACTTAATTAATGAATTAAACACTCATTTAATTGCCTATGTTATTGATAACACAGTTGTACTTTTCCACGATATTGATGAATTAATTACCTAATTACTTATCATCATAATATACTTATGTACGCCAGCTAAGTATTACTTGGCACAACTACATGTAAAGTATCAACATAAATACAATGACAGCGCATAGGTGCGCTGCGAGCCGAACTGCGTGAACCCATGTAAGCCTCTAATGTACACAGCGGCACGTGACAATGGCTACCAAAACAGATGTAATGTATGCTCCGTACAACAGGAAATATACACTTGGCCTAATGACCAGTGTCCGACGATAAAACGAATTCAAATCTATAGTTGCGTCTTGTTCATTCTGAGATTGACAGACAAATAAGATTTACTTTAAACAATACCTTAGAACAGCCTCAGTTATCGTAACAATATTTTGTAACATACATTTAGCCTGCCCTCAGCAGACTTCATTTTAAATAAATACATAATATAAAATTAAATTATAAATTATAATATGAAGCACTCCTACATTATTTCAGTCTTTTTTTGTTTAGGACCCATCAATTTGACTTCACCCCGCCTGACAATCGATCGATTTTCCTAGGCAGGAGCTTCCAAACACCCCACCTTTTAACCAATTGAGCTGCATGGACACGTCTGAAGCATTCGAAATTATTCTTTAGTGGTGACTTTAGAGGCTACCAATACTTTTTGGAACTGTCGGAAACAATGAACAACTTTACACTTATTTTTAAACATTTTCAAAAACGGAAAACATTACTGCACAACAATAAAACAAAACGTCGCTATAATCTGGGTACTCCACTTCGGTAATCCAGGCATCCGGATGTGTTGCCATCTAATCCCCACACCGGTGACACGGTAGGCACACGGGTCAAGCGTGTCCACCCGTCACTCACTGACGCATTGATTCACTAATATAGAATACTAATTTACTTCTATTATTGCATGCAGCAATAAAATCCGTACTTTGGAGCCCAGGGTACGCTCGGTACATACCAAAATTAAAGCAAATCAAGAATGTTGTGTTGCAATGGATAGCCACGTCTATCGATAGTACCTACTGACACGTAAACATCTGGTCTGAAAGACCTATCATTATCTCTCTGTTTATAGATATGTATGAACGCAAGAAAAATAATTATGATTAGTTTATACATCCAATACATTAACAAAATCGGTCTTCATATTTTTTCATTCATCCCAGCAACTGGAAACAACGATTAGCTTCTTCTATTTTATTATTTAAGGTATGTTTTGAATGAATAATACGCATGGCTTTGTCATTACTTGACACTGGAACTATGACTAAATTGACGCTATCATCATGGTTCCATGGCCTAACTTTAATTTTTGCCAATTCACAATTTCACACAGTAGCGCAGAGCTTCTAATCTCGGGACGAGGGTACGATCTTGATTAATTGGTGGTGCCGCTCCTGACCATGAAATATTTACTAAGTAAGTGAGGGTGAACCTGCTTTGCTTACTAGTAACAAACTTTTTAACGCGATGTTGTTACCATTTCGGTAATGGAAGTCAGTCGTAATTCTACTACTCTCTTCCCAGTTAAAATACAACAATGTTGCGTGATGTGGACGTCTGTAGCCGTTCACTATCAGAAGGGTCAAATGTTTGACCCTGATAGCAAACGCACTTGCACTTGTGTGATAAGTTGTGTCGAAAGTAAATTATGTATGTAATGAATTTAAAAAAGAATAAAAATGTCGTTCTGGTTCATCTGAGCTAAACAATTCTAAAATGTACGAAAATGATGACACCAATAATATGACAACAATATTATTTGTCATTTCACCTGGGCGATAAAGTGTAGGAGAAATTATTACTAGGTGATTTGAGTTCACATTAATTTTCATATTGTCACCTGAGTGAACATAAATAGAATATAGGTACCAAAGAATACGCTTTCACAAAAACCATTGACATAAAACTAAGACATACGTGTTTCCAATTACAATAAACCTCATTGCCACAATTCGTTAGCTAATTCAATAAAAAGCCAATAAAGCCGATGTCTGGAAAAAGCGTAGCCTCCGGCGTAAAAGATTACCTGAACTTGAGCATAGTAATCAGATCACACACTTTTTGTATACGGTCGTGGGTACTTTGTTGATATGCTTTTAGCTAAGGCGGGATGTTCAGATCTCTGTTAAAAACGTAAATATAAAATTGCATTATCATCAACAAATAAGTAACATAACCAGGCATGCCGAGTACATATCTACTTATATAATTCGCTCCATAAAGGGTTCTTGTGCGATTACATCATTGTATGCTTATCTATCGAAACGTTGTTGTATTGTATATATCAAAGTCCTGAAGGTGTGAAAAATCCAACTTCTTACTCCACTCAATTCAAAGTATATTTTCGGCCCATCTCACACATTGCATTCGTATCCGCCACACATATTTACGTGACATTCAGAAACAGTAACTCTGTTCATACAAGAAGCTGCCCTCGGGCATCCTCGCACACAGGAGGTTTTAGTAGGTAAGAGGCGACTTTAACATTAATGTTATCACTTATTATAAGTTCAAGTTTGCTAATGAATTATGATGCATCCGTCAAATATATAAAGTAAAATAAATATTTGAATACTTTGATGTTACGTAAAATGAGTAGTTAAGTACCGAAACGTCTCAAACGGTACAGGTCTAAGTAGGCACTCTACCTGTATTTAGATCAAACAGAATATCAAGAAAAGTGAACGATATAACAAATTTTGTTACCTTGGCTATTCGTTTAGATAAGTTATTTGTGACGAGCTCTAAGAATAAATCGAATATATTTAAAAAGAAGAAACGAAAATCATTCACGTGTACATTAAGTAGTGAGTAATAACTGAATAGAAAAAAAAATTGACATTTTAAATATTATATTAATGGCAAAAACAATAGAATTTGAATCTTTAAATTACGACGGCCCCCAGCGAGGTGAACGGACGACATAGTCAAAGCCTGTCTCTCGGGCACACGTTGGATACCAACTAGTCGGACTGGAGGTCGATAGAGGAGACCTATGTTCAATAGACGTCCTATGCCCTATGGCTTAAATCATGATGATGATGATAATGAAAAGGCGTACTGACAGCAAGGATAGACGCTAATAGTAATTTTCCTAATGAAATCTAAAAACATAGCTACTTAAACAAAATATATTATGTCATAGCTCTAAAAATCTTAACCGCTAAACCTTATTATACTTGCTTAGGCTTTCACGACATCACAAATAAAGCTCTGGAAGTTACGAGCCTACTTGGCGTCTTTGTGCTATCACATAACGCGCTATAGTCGGTCAAGGAATCACGTTAACACTGGCCTAGGATACACGAGGGGTCTCCAAGGCGTCTTAAAACTAGAATACGGTTGCGGATGACGTAAATAAAGTCGGTGTACAGTTAAACCAGATCTTTCACAACGGTCTTTGTTTGAGTTAACAATTAACAACATACTAGTGAGTCTTGAACTTAAAACGTGATTTATTGACCGGTAGCACCTGCTAAATTAGATAGAGCAATCGCTTAATTAAGCACAATGGTCGGAATGGAACACTAGGTACTAAAACGTTACACACACTATGTAATACAAAGGTATTTAATGACGGAGGTTGGACATAATCGTATCTTCTATTCTAATTGAGCAGTCTAACTGGGGAAGTACCTTCACTCTACAGAATATCGTGGCTAATAATAACCTTGTGTTGTGTTTCCAGCGGTGAGTAAGGTAGCCAGAGCTCATTGTAGAGGTTTTTTGCTGTCAGTGGGAAGATCGAGAAACACTTCTTTATTTTCTACACTGACAGCACAGAGACTCTCTTAACCTTATCCCCCCCCCCCTTCCCCTTCCCTCCTCTTCTTTATACGGTCGGCAGCACGAATGTGACGACCTTGTTTAGCAAACATCCATAGGCCACGGTAACCACTTTCCATCAGATGGGCCACGTGCTTGTCTGCACCTAAGTGGTTAAAAAAGGTTTTTTTAAAAGGAAATGCTTCCTTTATGTATTCTGAGTAATGGCGTACTTTATACACCACGGGACATAGCGGAAATATACCTAGTTGCATACTTCTCTCCCAGGTGGAATAGCCATTCCAGGGATGTCCTAAGTGTGAGCAGTGACTATATGATATAATTTTTTACTTTGGTGTTGACTTGTCGACTAGAAATCCAACCATGCACGTTCACAATCATGAATGCCGAGTAAATTAAAATCTAATTCCGAACTAGTATAATATATTTAAACCATTTTAATTAGATTTAATAACTGATCTTTTTTATTTATAACAAGTCAATTTGACATCACGTCGCCTGAAAATAAGCTGAAGGCAAGAAAGAGGGTCACCATTACGAACACATACAGTATTACAATGGTGGCACTCAGCTTGACGGCATCATCAGATTCTTTTTCACGCCCCGCTTGAAGGAGCCTCGGCTGCAGGAAGAAGGAAACAAATGCGCTGGTAAGGAATTCCAAGACCGCCAATCCAATCCAAAGTTCTTTGTGTTAATTTTGCATATAATTATAATAATTTTTATATACTTCTTTACGTATCATATATTTTATATTAGCATATTATTTTATGATAATTATTTACATTTAATAGTATCATAAAAATTAGTAACATCTTACGAAACACTGTCACTTATGAAAATTTAAACGTAAATATCCTAACCAAAAGCAATATGTATTTTCTATAAGAGTGAGGCAACCCACGGACGGGTTGTTCAGAAGTTTTACTCATATGTTACCATCTACAAATGGACGGAGCTGAAGTAAATTTAAATAGGGCTCCTCTCTATGTGCCGGAGGAACATTGTCGGTGAGGTTTTTTACCACTTAGATGGCAGACAAGCACACGGCCCACCTGATGGAAAGTCTATGGACGTTTCCAATAACATAACATTGGTACCCGTAGGAATGCTTCTGTACTACTAAGGTAGCAAACTTGGATGGTAACCACGCGACAATATTCCATTACAAAAACAATTACTACGACCACGAGTCCGTTATTAAACCCTAATGAATGCTACTTTCGCCCAAGGAGACACTAACTGCACAGTTATGTTCAGTTCAGGTCGGTTTTGTGAACTCATTAGCAGGGCGACAAGTTTGTTACACAAGTTTTAAATAATTTCATAAAATTATAAAGCAAATAATGTGCCAACTAATCCTAACGATTAACATTTGTTTAGTTACTTAAAAAACGTAAACAATCGTAGCGTGTCTTTTTAATATGTTTTGTTTAAAAACTCAGTGTAAAAAATACGTTTATTCTTATTAACGCATTTTGAAGACTAAAATCCTGTGTCGAACCACTAGTTAGTTAGTTAGTCTAGTTAATTAGTTTAACATGTGTTTTATAAAAAGATTGTTTACCTTTATTGAAGTACCTAAACAAATGGAGTATGCGTCTAACCACGTAGCACAGTGAGTTAGGACATTCCCCATGCATGGGACTGGTTGCGGGTTTCAGTCTCGTCTTGGACATTCATTTTTCCAATGTAAATCAGATAGGTTAATATTAATAATAAGTTATAATAATTGCTTTACACGAATTGTCAAATAAATGTAAAAGAATGAAAAAATTTAAAGTGTAATGTTGCGCGAAAAATATCGCTCTCAAAATAAAGATAAAATTTCCAAAAATGTTCTCCGCGGCCTCATCGGCCCGTATAACTAGTGGAAAATAAATAGCGCTAGTTTTACCCGGTAATTAGGTTAGCCGGATAAATGGCCGCCCGGGGTGTTATGTACCCGGCTAACGAACGGACGATACCATTTATATACGCTAGCTAATCAGCCGGCCCGGGTCGCGCCGACAAGGGCGGGTTGCGCTGTTTTTTCACTTATTTTATTCTTATATTAAATCATGGGATAGTGCGGGGTGAAGTCTGAAACCGAAACCTACCCATTTATGTAAAAAGATTAAATATCTGATCGAACCTCTTTACTTAATTTCACTATAGAATTGAAGCCAGCCGAACAACTGATGATTGGCACAGACAGTCGATTAGCAAATATGCAAACATTCCTACAAAAAACGCGCGAAAAAGTAAGTTTGCTAGATTTTTTTAATAAATACGTTTAATTTTACATATTTCTCATTGATAAAATTTAATTGAGAAGGTGTTGGTAATACTGGTTTTATGGACCCTCAAATTGGGTTTTTCAGTCGGGTTTGTGCGGAATTCAAATAACACACGCAGACGCCTTCACTTATAAGGCCACGATATGTGGCAACTATATGACAGTGTGCCTACGTTGGTAACATTGATTAAAACCACTAAATATTTCTGTGAACTAAATCGTTTTGAACAAGGTGATATAAGTATTTAAACACTAATTCCCAAAAAAGTAACCCAAGAAACCAACAATATAAAACAATCACTGAACAATACCGATATGGCAACAGTCCCGGTGCGATATAACGATCGCCGCCATTTCCTACACAAAATGACTGTCCATTTCTAAATGGTAATGGCGAAACTAAAAGCAACACACACAGTTTACCCACCATTTGCCCCACTTTGGCTCACACAAAAAGGAAAAATTCGTCGATTGGTGAAAGCGTATTCGATTTGGTGCTTTCCATTCATGAATTGCTTATCCTATAGCTCTAATGGAAGCGCCATTTCTCTTAGTCCTCTTTCGAGCTTCGCATTCAACGACGTTCTACACAGATATTATAAGCAATTAGTTGTCATTTGGTGTCGTAGTTCTTTTGAGAATGTCGGTAAATATGAAAAGAAAATCCAGTTGAAAAACGCTATTGTGAATAGTTATTTAGTACAATATTTTTATATACAGTTTTGACACTCGATACTACAAAACCTACCTATTGCATGATTATGTGATTACCCAGCTTAACATGAGCAAAGAGACGTACAGTGATAAATTACTGCAATTAAGTATAAACATAGATGTTACTTAGATGTGAGAAAATACACAATCCCTTTGACTGTACTTTTAACATTTATAAAATTACTAGCTGACCCGCGTGACTTCGTCTGCGTCACCCCGTTTTTGCAACATTTTTCATTCCTGCTCCCCACCTGTTAGTCGTAGCATGATGTTATATACATATAAACCTTCCTCTTTAACCATTCTATCTATTGAAACAAACCGCATCAAAATCCGTTGCGTAGTTCTAAAGATTTAAGCATACAAAGGGACAAGAAAAATAGGGACAGAAAACGCGACTTTATTTTATACTACTAGCTGTTGCCCGCGGCTTCGCCCGCGTGGATGTTGGTTATCGCGACCAAACATGCCATATTTATGTCCTTTCCCAAGATCTAGTCTACCCATTCCCACCACACATCAACAGTCATCATTCTCTGAACCTTTTCCCAACTCTGCTGTGGTCGGTTTTCCAGTCTAACTGTGATGCGGCTGAACTTCGATATTTTCCGTGAAGCGTCTGCCATATGACCTCCACAACCAATGGTCCAATGACCAATGGCGATATCGAAGTTCCAAGTTAAAGTGTTAAAGTGGTTGGACTTCTGAGGGCTCCAACTACCAGTAACGACTGCCATAGATAGAGTTTTTTTATTTATGGTACGTCTATTTGACTTCACCTCGACTGATGTTAAGCTGAAGACAAAGTCTCATGAAAGAGGGTCACCATTGCAAACACGTACATACAGTGCTATAATAGTGGCGCTCACCTTGACGGCCTCATCAGATGATTTTTTGCGCCCCGCTTAAAAGACCCGGTACTGTAGGATGAAGGAAACACGTGTGCCGGTAAGGAATTCTAAGACTTAATGGTGCGGCAGAGGAGAGACTCACTGAACCGCTTGGTTCTTGGTGGAGTGTTCTACAGCATATGCGGGTGACATATAAGCCCTGCACGTCTTGTCCTGTGTAGGAAAAGACGAAGGAAAAGGAAGGAAAGGAAAAGGAAGGACGGGATTAATTGGAAGAGCTCATCAGAATATTAACCATGACAGAGACGGTAAAATACTGCCAGGAACCAATATCTCTACGCATCTACAAAGGTTCGGACTGGACTCCCAATAATGCAGATCGCGCGTCGCTGCAACCTGTCGAGAGCATCTAATAAGTACTTTGCGAAGCTATCCCAGAGATGCGACCAGTATTCCACGCAGGAGCGAATTAAATTTGTGTCTTTTAAAGAAGACACCGCTGCTCCGGCGAGAAAAAACGTTTGTATGGCAACTGGGACCGACGTCTTAACGTGCTCTCCGAGGTACGACCAGACCAGTGCAAACAGCCATATTCATGTATACAACTTTTTGCACTGAGCGGGGATCGAACTCGTGCCCCGTGCGTAGCAGTCGCGTGCACTACCACCACACCACGGAGGTCCTTTCATCAACAGTATACACTATTATAGTATAGGTGTTGCCCGCGGCTCCACCATCGTGGATGTAGGTGACCGCCACCAAAAATGATCATGTTGTCTGTGTTATTTTAGCGTGCGATTTGCCGTCGACTTCACAGAAGAAGTGTGCAAGTTGCAAGTAGACTTGGGTAAGTACTGTGAGTACCCAATGTATAACGCGTAATATAACACGACCGCGTACTCGGTTGCTCTGTTGCATACAGTACCTACTCGCGATGTACTTTTTGGCGAGTGTTATCCCTTTTGATATGGCAGTTTTGTCATTGTAATGAATGCAAAGGCGTTTTGTCGTCGTTTGAGATGACGATTTTCTGGTGGATGGTGCACTTTACGCCACCACTGTATCTTGCTTCTGCTAGAGTGACAGGTGGCTCTACATGTCCCTCCGGGCTCGTAGGGGACGGAAGTCATTCGCAGACTGTGCGTGTCCGAAGTTTTCTCCGAAGCCGAGCCGCTGTCTCCTCAAGCATTATTTGCTCGTAGTAGGAGACGGTGCATAGTACCATAGCCATAAGTAATGCAGCGAGCGAAAGAACCATGTCTCCACATGGTTCTTCTATCTTAACCTTCACCCTCCTTTCCTTTCCACATGATCGGCAGCACGTGTGTGATACCTCTGGTGTTTCAAACGTTTTACCGTCTCTACCACGGTGAATGTTCTGATGAGATCGCCGCGTTGATCCTACCTTCATATTTCTTACACAGAATAACACGTGCAGGGCTTATATGTCACCCGCATACGGTGCGGTGAACCAAGAACCAAGCGGTTCGGTGAGTCTTCCCTCTACCGCACCATTAAGTCTTGGAATTCCTTATCAGCGCATGTGTTTCCTTCTTTCTACAGTCCCGGGTCCTTTAAGCGGGGCTTAAAAAAACATCTGATGAGACCGTCAAGGCCACCAGCCGCCACTATTGTAATACTCTATGTATTTTAATGGTGACCCTCTTTCCGGTGACTTTGCCTTCAACTTACCATCAGGCGAGGTGAAGTCAAATTGACGTGCCATAAATAAATAAAAACATCCATAGAATAGGCCGCGGTAACCACTTTCTATCAGGTGGGCCATGTGCTTTATTTCACTTAAGTGGTATAAAAAGTTATACGAAATCAAGTAGGTCATGTTTAGAGTACTTAAAGTACTGGTGTGATATGATCATTATTACGTGCGCCTTTTTTACGCCTGAACGTTTTCCTTCTAAAGTATGTAAACTATGTAGGCAGTTCAGCTGAACAATGATGTCAAAGACAGTACCGACATCTATTTAACATTTAACGAATAAAAGTTGTTTAAAAAAAATTGACAGGTCTTATATAGTCCCGTATGTAACGAAACCATACCTTGAATTTAAATCGATCTACGCCATCTATCGTTGCGCCATGTACTAAATAATTGAAAAACAAATTTTAATTTCATAATTAATCACGTATTTTTTTTTACAAATATGTACGTAAAAATAAAGTTTTTTTATTCACATACTTGACTGGACGTAATAAGACATAAATATCATCTATTTGAATAAAACAGCGCCCTCTATATCTTCACTCATATTTCGTTTAACATCATTAATGCTCACAACTCCGGTTCTATTGAACCGATTGCGATGAAACAAACGTAAGATTTTAAGTCTGACCAAGCCCCTTCTAACAAAAAAAACCGCATCAAAATCCGTTCAGTAGTTTTTGCGTCCATAGCGGACAAACAGACAAACAGACAAACAGACAAACAGACAGGAAATGAAAAAAAATATTTTCGTGTTCAGTATCGTTCACTTAACATATCCCAAGTATTTTTTTTTAAATATCTCCAATGTACAGACACGACCGCTTTACAATTATATAATAGTATAGATGTAGTGATAGACACCTTTGTGCTCACTACTGCTTGTAACTTAGCCGTGTAAGGACTTGCGAGGGGTCTATAAACCATTCTCCAATATTCGTCGTGAAATATGCGCTAATACTTGTCTCTAATCTGAGAGGCTAGACGAAGAGGAAACAACTTTCTTTCTTCAATCTCGAAATATTTTGCATTCCGCCTAAGCTGTCTATTTATAAAATGTGAACATTAATCAAAAGTTGCTAGCCTCAATTCCAATGACGCACTTGATCTTCATATTATCGTTGGTACAATAAAGATGAGGCAACGTACATCAAGTTGACCCGCACCAACTTAACGATCCGGATAATCCGCGTAATTACGCTCGCTAATGCCATTCGCGTTTGCAGGGTTAACATTTCTTTAAAAAATTCGTTGCCATTCATCTGTAGTTTTACATGGCGTGGTATGATAAATGTGCGTGTGCAACGCATCCAAATTCCCTGTTAGTAGTGTATGAGGAACAAGGTACTGTACCTGCAAGCCACTGTACCTCCTGACCTCTACCGGGGACCAGACTACCCACTAAACCACCACGGTGTCCGTCATCATCGTATATCGACGATGGCGGGAACAACATCTTCCGCCATCGCCGTGCGAGTCGCCCGCCGCTATTCAGTGGCAGGCCCGTCTCTGGTGCGGCAGAAGAGGAGTCCTTCTGCCGCCCGCCTAGGTAAGGCACACGCGACACGACGTGCGCCTTCAACCTCGAGGCCTATGTAAGGGCAGCAGACGCCCCCGCGTCTACTGCCCGGCCTACAGTTAGGGGGGGAGGAGTTGGTGGTACCGCCTCCTCCGGACCCCGGTTCGCTTGCGGCGCTGTGGGAGGGATAGTGGGTCTTTTTCCCTACCCCTCTCCGCCGCCTCCTTCTGCGAGATAACAGTCTCGCAGAAGGTTTGAACCGCCGCCCACGCCTCATCGCTGCCGACCATAGACAAAACTACGGCCGGCAGCGAGAGGTCCGTCCCCACTTCGGTGATGAGAGCACGGCGCTCCCCAGCCCACGCGGGGCACTCCTCTAGGGTGTGCTGCGCCGTGTCTTCATCGCCGCCACAGTGGTGGCACCCACTGGTCGGCTCCCGTCCCAGCCGGCACAGGTATTTCCCGAAGCATCCACGCCCCGAGAGGACCTGCGCCATTCGGAACGTCACCGACCCTCGCGATCTGTCCATCCAGTCTCTGAGGACCGGACGGATCGCCTCGACGGTCCCTCTTCCAGACGTGGGATTGGCCAGCCGCCGCTCCCACTCCAGAAGCAAGGACCGTCTCGCCTGGAGCCTCCGCTCTCCCACCTCCGAGGGTGCCGGGAACTCGCCGCGGCCCCGAGCCTCCTCGCGCCAATGATACACTGACGCGAGGACACGGGCCTCCAGCTCCCACGGAGGGGAGCCCGCCATAACACAAGCCGCCTCGAATGAGATGGAGCGGTAAGCTCTTACCGCCCCGGCGGCCATCACCTGCTGCGGACGTCGCAGCACAGCGACGTTTTTTACCGTCAGGGCGTCGACCCATACGGGTGCCCCGTATAGGGCCATGGACCTTACCACTCCCAAATAAAGGAGGCGGCTGCTCGTCTGAGGTCCCCCCAGGTTCGGCATCAACCGCCGAAGGGCGGCGGTCGTGCCGAGTAGACGGGGTCCCAGGCGGTCAAAATGAGCGCGGAAGCTCCATCGGGGATCGAGGATTAGCCCAAGATACCTCAGTTCGGGCTTAACCTCGATCCGGGTGCCACACACTACGATATGGGAGTCCACCGGTGGCGCTCGCCGAGGGCCATGGAAACAAATGGCCTCCGACTTGTCAAGCGCCACCCTGAGTCCCAAAATCGTTATTCGCCGCACGACCATGGCCACCGACGCAGTAGCGAGGCGCGCGGCGTCCCTATAGGTCGCCCCCCGGGCAGTGACCAACGTATCATCTGCGTAGCAGGTCACGTTGGCGCCCGGGAGGCGAGCTCCTCGGAGCACCCAGTCGTACCCGATGTTCCACAAGAGGGGCCCCAACACTGACCCCTGTGGAACACCGCGGCACATGGCCCACCTGTGAAGGCTGCCATCTTTTCCTGGGTACTCCACGTACCGCTCCGATAGGTAGGCGCCGACGATCTTGCGGAGGTAGGCAGGCACGTCATGGTATTTGAGCGCCTCCCGTATACACTCCCAGGGCAGGGTATTGAACGCATTGGCGATGTCCAGAGACACCGCCAATAACACCCCGCCTCTGCGGATCTCCTCTTGCGCCAGCGCCTTCACTCGAAGAACGGCGTCGACGGTCGAACGACGTGGCCGAAAACCATATTGGTAGTCGGACAGGCCGCGACCTCCATTCTCGAGATGCCGGGCGATGCGAGCAAACAGCACTCTCTCAAAGAGCTTGCCCGCTTCGTCCAGCAGCACTATCGGTCGGTACGCCGAGGGCGATTCCGCAGGCCGTCCCTCTTTCTTGATGAGGACGAGCCTGCCCGTCTTCCACCGGACCGGGTATTGCCCGGTTTGCAGGCACGCACTCATCAGCCCGCAGATCCGCTCCTCGAGTTCCCGGAGCGCTACCACCAAAACACGTCCGGGAACTCCATCGGGCCCAGGAGCCTTCACACCTTTCTCCTGGGCCCGCTTGACGGCCACTGCCAGCTCCGCCGCTGTGACCTCCGGCACCTCCGTCACGACTTCCTCTCTGTGCGCCGGAGCCATCACTGGGGGGACGAAACCCTCCTCCCGTTGTGGAAATAGGGAGGAGATAATCCCCCCAGCACTCTCGGCTCCAGGCACTCCGTGATAGGAGGTACCCATGGGCGGAGCTTAGCCCTGACCGTCTTGTAGGGCCGCCCCCAGGGGTCCCGGTCAAGGGTGGCTAATAGAGCTGCCCTCGCAGCCTCCTTCGCGTCCCCTATTGCCACCCCGAGGGACTGAGCGCACGACCGGTATTCGGCGTATAGCTGCGCCTCCTCCTCCGGCACCCGCCGCGCCCTGCGACGGTACCGAGTGTACCGGCGACGTTTCACGACGCACAGAGATCGCAGTTCAGCGATCTCCGGCGTCCACCAGTACACCTTCCGGTTTGGAGGTCGAGGCTTGGCTCGAGGCATGCACGCGTCGCATATCTGCGACGCGGCGTTCCTGAACCATTCGGCCTCAGCCTCGACTCCTACTTCCGCCGGAGGAGTCGCCCACGATTGGACGATGGACGCTAGCTCCAACGCCTCCCGGTCCAGGCGCCCCAGTACCCACCTGTTGGAGGACGGCCCCTCGCGTCTGGGACTCAACACTTGCTGGCCCGTGGAGATGTCGTAACGGATGTATCGATGATCCGTTAGATTCTCCACGTTGTCCAGGACTCGCCAGTCCCGGACGGCCTGTGCGACGGCAGGGGTCGTGAACGTGATGTCGACGATGGACCGCCCCTGCCGTGTGACGAACGTGTCGACCGACCCGCGGTTACTTACCGTCAGGCCGGTCGTCGTGGCCCACTCCAGCAATAACCGGCCGCGAACGTCGGTCCCCGGGGACCCCCAAGCCGTGGATTTGGCATTGAAGTCTCCAGCGACCAACGCCAGACGCGGTGAAATTTGCCCCAGCAGGGCACCCACCGCGTCTAACGCCGCCTCAAAATCGGCCAGTCTCATGCTGGGAGGGAAGTACACGGCAATGATAATATACCTCCCCCACCCGCAGGCCACGAAACCCCTCCCTCTGGAGATGAGGGAGGGTGGTGCCACTCTCTGAGTCCCAGACGCGATAACACATACCGACCCGTCAGTGTCTCCCAGCCACAGATCGTGGGGAGGGACAAAGTACGGGTCGGAAACAATACCCACATCAATTGACCACTCCGCCATGGACTGCAGAAGGAGGTCCTGCGCCCGTGCGGAGTGGTTCAAGTTCGCCTGGAGGAAGCGATGGGGGATACCGTCCATTACGGTTCCATCGCTTCCTCTCGCCCTTGCGGGGGCGTCGCTGCCACAGGACCTGGGGCAGCCGGGGTCCTTCCGGCCGCCTTTTTGCCCTTTCTGGGCTTTGTCCCGCGACAACTTTTGCCGCCTACTATGTGGTTGCTCGGTCCGCCACCCATTGCTGCGCAGATGACGCAGTGGGGGTCGGCCGAGCATACCGCGGCTTTGTGGCCAGGACGACCGCAGCGGTAGCATATTTCACCGCGGTCATCCTGTGAGGTGCACTGTGACCTGACGTGCCCAGACATCAGGCACCGGAAGCACCTCAAGGGTCTCTGCTCAAGCAGAGTTACTTGGGCAGAGACCCAGCCAACTAACAAACGCCCAGCGGCCACTTTTTTGGCCGCTTCCACTGGGCAGGTGACTATCACCGTGCCACTCCCCCTCAATGTTCTGCGAATCTCGCCTACTTTGACATTCAAGGGAGGGCAGCTGCCGTAGCGCGCGACTGCGTCAGCCACCTCCTCCCTTGTAACCGAGTCGTCCAGACCGGTAATGCGCAAGTCTGCGCACTTGACCGGCCTGGCCACGTTCGCCGTCTCAGAGCCGAGCACCTCCCGGAGACGCGCCGCCAGCCTGTCTGCCTTCTCCGCGCTGGAGTCACCGGCCACCTCCAATATGGTGGCACCGGTCTGGGCCCTCTTAAAGTTCATGCGGGAGATACTGAAGTCCTGCAGGTTAACCTGCGACTTCAGCCCCCGTATAACTTCCGCGTACGTAACGCCCTTTTCAGTAGCCTCCGGCAGCAGTGTTATCACTACTGCCGAAGTGCGGGGTGTACGCGGACCCTTCCTCCTGCGTGTACGCCTCTTCTTCTTTGAAGAAGAGGGTGCAGAGGAAGCCGCTGTCCGGGCTGACGTGCTGGCCTCTTGGGCAGCAGCTGGCGCTCCAGGCTTCTTTTTCTTGGCCTTCTTGGCCACCGTCGTCCATCCCTCGTCTGTTGACGACGGTGCAGCTGGTAGCGGCCTCGGCTCAGTCTCTTTGGGGGTACTCTTTTTCCCCTTTCCCTTCCCCTTTCCCTTCCCTTTCGATGACCCGGCTTGCGAGGCAAGGGGCAGCAGCGACGGCTTAGAAGGGGGCGGTGGCAACGGCTCAGAGGGGAGCGCCGGTGGTGACGGCCGCGAAACCCCCGATGGACCGGGTTTAGGGTCAGCATTGCGCTTGGTGTCAGACGCTAGGGGCGGGCGTAGGCGTGGCTCCGGCAGGAGTCTAGACTCCATGCCCGCCCACCTCGCGTCCACCGCGGACAGCACTCGGTCCATAATGGCCCGCGACATTTCCTCCAGTGGGGGCACAGCGGCTGACTTCGCCGCTGCCTTCTCCTCCCGGAGGAAACGGACCTCTATCCGCAGCCTTTCCACCTCCGCCCGAAGGGTGGCCACCTCGTCGTTCACGTTGCGGCCCTCCATCACGGTCACGGCATCGACAGCATCGTATGCCGCGTCCTTGAGGGCCTTTATGAATCGACCGCTTAAGTTCCTGGACTTGTTGGCAACCGTCAGAACAACGTCCATCCTGTTTCGGACCGTACCCACCAGATCGGATGTGGGTAGTTCCTTCCATGCAGGGTCCGCTGCATGCCTCCTTGAGGATCGCGACGCCACAGAGGACGAACGCGACCCTGCCGCCGAGTCCGAAAATCGGAACACATCGAGGTCCAGTTCCTCGATGGCCGGACGTTTTGCCGCACCTTGGAGGACCGGGTACTCGGTCTCCCCCTCGCTGCGCTGCCTTTTTCCGGCAGCGCTGCCTTCGCGCGACGATGTCGCGCCGACATCCATGTCGGATTCGGTGGAAGGCGCAGGTGTAGGAGGCCTCGACAGCCTCGACAGCCTCACCGAACGACGACGGGTCTCACCCGTCTCCTCCACGCGCTCACGCGCCTGTCGCTCGGGAACTTGGTCCCGGCGCGACTCACTCTCCCTGCCAGTGCTCGACATCGTCCTCAAAAGGACAGTGCCGTCACGGTCGGAGATCGCAAAAAACACAGTAAACTGCTTGCCGCAAGATACGCTTTTCCGGATTCGGTCACCCAACGTGCCACTCCGTTACGGTGGTCACGTTGGGGTCCAGGGCACACGACGGGGACGTACCGGAAAGCTCTTGGGACGTGCCCCTGCAAGCCACTGTACCTAAAGTGTTCTGTGGTACGGCTGGTAAGCGCATCGGATAAAAGCAACTAGAAATACGCGTTATGTGTGAGTATATGTCAATTATGTTCTATGACTGTCAATACGTGCATGTTATGTAATTTATGTATGGCTACTACATGTAATGGCTATCACTGTGTCTATGGAGTTTGTATATAGTCAAAGCAATCGGGATTGTCACGTGGATACTGTAGTTTAAGTGCAAGAATGATATTTGTACTAGGAAAACATGACTCTCCTCGAACCACCTTAAAAATATTAAGCTATTTAGAATCTATGATGATGAATCAGTGCAGTGAGATGCGTAACCATATTACAATGCATAATATGCTTTACGTACTTCTCAAAAATAAAGTGCGGCAAATGTCGAAGTCGAATTAATGAATGTGAGAAATAGAAGAGAAGAGAGAGAAAAAGAATGAATGAACCAGGGGGCAATATACGCAATGGGATAGTACCCGCTAGGGTAGGGTCACCATTATAAACACGTACAGTGTTAGAATGGTGGCGCTCAGCTTGACGGCCTCATCAGATGCTTTTTCACGCTTCGCTTAAAGGAGCCGGGACTGTGGGAAGAAGGAAACACAGTTAGGAATTCCAGGACTTAATGGTGCGGCAAAGGAAAGACTCACCGAACCGCTTGGTTCTAGTGAGAGCTAGTGAGTGAAGTCGCCTAAAGTAATACTAAAGTAGTACCATTTAGTACTCGTGCGAAGCATGTGGACAATGTGTGCGAATGAAATGATGCTACTTCAATATTGCATTTGCTTTTGCGTTGCCTGTGTGTTCCGTCTATTTTATTCTTATAAGCATTAAAATAACAATGTTGCATAAATGAAACTGAAAAAATTTAAACTATAATGTTTGGGTGTTATTGGATATGGAAAATGACAGCCTCCGTGGCGTGGCGGTAGTGCAGTGCAAAAAGTTGTATGCATGAATATGGCGGTTTGCACTGGTCTGGTCGTGCCTCGGAGAGCACGTTAAGCCGTTGGTCCCGGTTGCCATACAAACATCTATGGCAGTCGTTACGGGTAGTTGGAGCCCTCAAAAGTCCAACCAGTCTAACTTGGAACTTCGATATCGTCATTGGTCATTGAACCATTGGTTGTGGAGGTCAGATGGCAGTCGCTTCAACAATATCGAAGTTCAGCCGCATCACAGTTAGACTGGAAACTGCTGGAACTGAGTTGGGAAAAGGTTCAGAGAATGATGATGATGAATATGGAAAATGCAGATGGTACTTAGTATGGATTTCAGTTGACGGTTTATGTCCATTATTTTTTTTTTATAATTTCACGCCTATATCCCCGAAGGGGTAGGCAGAGGTGCTAGCACCCACACTTCGCCAGTTTATATCTTAGGTCCCAATGTAATAGGTGGCGAGCCTACTGCCATTAACCGGGCACTACTTATAAACCTGCGATAAATACACATATAACTTCGAAAAGCATCGCAGTCATTGTTGTGTACCATGGTAAACCTGGGATTGAACCCGAGACCTTTTCTTAGCTGTCCATTACCCATACCACTAAGCTACCGCGGTCTCTGGGGTCATGTCCATTAACTACTATTATTTAATTAATCTCAAGTTTTCCTAATTGGAGCTTTATTTCGCTTCAGTGGAACGTTAAACAGAAGGAGTTGCGCCTTTCTCAAAATACAAAGAAGAGAGGCGTAGACCTTTCACCTTGAGTCGCTACCAGAGCAGCGGCAATGGCACGCGACAGACGGCCATTTTCTACACAAGCCACAAATAATTACAATAGTCACTCTTCATTTATCATTCGAAATAAGTTCATCTAAGCGTTTCAATTAATTATCTATGATTTAATTAACTTTTTTGAATTACTTATCAATACTTCACTACAAGCTTGACTACAACATATAACAATGCATTGATAGAAGGGATAATTGATATCGTGCGGCACCTACCTACTATACCTATACATATCGCAAGTAATTAATGATAATTTGTTGTCTGATTATAGCTGATATGTACATCATTTTTTAGTAATTCGTATTTAATGGGCAAAAAGGGTGACAACGACAATGGAGAAACACTGTTCGCAGGAATTTTCGTAAAATTTTTAGAAACACATCAGTTGAATCCATCTGCGTACTCAGGTATTGTCGACCTCGTCTGTTCGTCACTGATATTCTACAGCAATAAAAAAATATTGTCAACCAAATTTATAGGGACTTTATAGGGGCCATTGAGTACCCAATACATCACATACACCCCACCCAATACACTCCACATACCTCCACGTGCAACCGTGTATTCAGCTAACATCCCCGCTAGCTTCGACGGGGAGGTGTCCGTAGGAAACAAATCCATGTAATTAATGAGCATTCTTTTTAATTGTAACGAAGAACAAAGAACCTAGACCTTGACGCAGTGAACGGAATTGTTCCTGTAAATAGTTGGTATGTGGCTTTAAGTACCGACGTTACTTCGAGAGCATCGCGAACAATCTATTTGAGGGGTTAAGTAACTAAAACCGCAAACTTCAAAATTACTTCATAAAAGTTGGTGAACACTTCAGCGCAGTGAACGGATTTGTTCCTGTCCGGTTATTTAATTCTCTGTAAAAAGTTTTAATGAGGCTCGTAGGAGGTTTCGGGTCCTTTTTGGTATCCTTTGGCGCACCTTCCCTCGGCACGAAATGAAAGGCATTTGATGAATGCTTATGTTTACCATCAAGTTGACGCTCGACTTCGCTCATAGATGTAATTCGAATTCAGCGGAATTAGTGTAATACGAATCAAAAGAAATACTTTATAATATGATAGCAAATTACGCTTGTACATAATGATATGATTTAACTCTTTAGAGATAAATTAAAAATTCTAGGTATTACGTTCAGTACAATCAGAATCATCCTCATACGGAATTAGTCCTCTTTTTTTTCGTGCGCGTTGTCCCCACTGTTACCAATCCCACCAGAGCGAGAGAGGTTATGTCGGACTCGAACCGACTAAAACGCACGCTGTCCTTGGGTCTCTAGTTGCCGCAGGTAATATAGTAGCGAAATATCCCTCGCACTCCGGTAAACCCCGGGGACAGTATTAGTCCTGTGGATTCAAATGTAGTTAATATCACTTTTGAAATTGTTCCGTCAACAGTATATATTACTGTATGAACAAAATCACTAGTAAGACACAACAGTGTACTACATAACATACTACGTAGAATAAGGTTATAGTACTTACAATATGATTTCGGAAAACAGCCCACGTACCGAACACACAGCTTCGAAGAAGCTACTGAAGCCTCACAAGCACTAAACATTAGTGTCCAAAGTATTAACTCGAACAATAAAGATGTGCAAACTTGGGAGGCGCTCCGGCACAAGCAGGCTTCATGTACTGCAACTAGAGGTGCATGAAGTCATTTAAGCTCTACTGAGGTAAGTAGGAACTGAAATATGTTCTCACATTGTGCGACTAGCAGTAGGTATAGGTCACACAAAAAGAATTTTAAAACGAATTCTGGAACTTCTTCGATTTTTAAACGATTGTGTGAATAAATATACGTAGACCGCCAAAACATGTGTGACGACGCAAGTAATGTAATATAAAAAATTCTAACCTCCAAGATAATATATACCTACTAAATGAAAACCTTTATAAAAAGATCACAATTAACTGGTAACCAAAGAACCACTATAACCAAACCTACCTCAACGTTTTTGGTGACAACGAATGATATTACTTTTATATCATTCTATTTAAATTATTCAAATACCAAAATGAATAAAATATAATTAGTATTCAGAGCAGCGAACTGTGAGTGCTGTGCCCGGGCGAAGTAACTATTTCTTAACGACGCCGTCGTCGTAAAGACGAGTCGTTAAAAAATAATGTTAGTGCCACCTTTTAGACGCGGGCACGAATCACTGGATTGAATTCCACAATACGCAAGTCCTCTCCACCGAACGTCACTTCTATTCAAGAGCTGTACGTGAAGCTATTGAAATTAGGAAGTACAATAATTTCAATCGGGAAGACGGTTTCAAGTTATCTGCGACATGGAATCCAGTGATAAAAAACTTGCTACCTCGCTTTTCTGCGCCGTCGGATAGACACCGAGCCGTTTGCTTAGAGAATAGGGACCCTGTGAGTGTGGTATGTGACGGTACCTGGCGAAGAAATAATCTACAAAATGTCGAAAATGTGCGGGTAGGTGAACAACCGGCTACCTCACGGACTCGACGACGGAGGGCGCGCGCCGCTGAGCCAGTCAGCCTGTGACCACGGCCGGTGTAACCTGGTCGAAACGTCAGGCAAAAGGTATGTATATACCTATACCATGATCGCGTTAATTCCCGGTTACATTTATTATCATAATCATGGAACGCGAAAGTTTAAAAGTTAACAGATCCTTCTAGTAAAGTTGAAAACAATAACGGTAATTATTAACCTGATACCAAAAACCTTCTGTGAAACACATTGTTATTAATCAAAACAGGAAGGCTGACATGCAATTCAGTTATAAAAGTATAATAAAACATTTATATCGCTTGGTAGGCATTACCTCCCATTTTCATGTGGGTTAAGTTATAAGGTCACTGTTTTTAATATTTCAGGTACGTACTCTGAAAAGTTAAATAGTCACGATCCATTTCAGCCATAGGACGTCCACTACTGAACGTAGGCCTCCCCCATCGACCTCCAATCCGACCGGTTGGAGGCGGTCTGCATGCAATGCGTAGTTGCACTGTACTTATATTTTATTACTAAGCTTAACTTAAAATGTTTTTCCAAGTGGGCTGGCTCGTATGACCATCTCTCTTGATACTAACCTTCAGTTTCAATTTTCTTCCTACTTCACATTCCTGTTTAATTCCCTGGTGTTGCAAGTTTATACAACATAGTCATTCTCTAATTCAGCACTCTCTATGAATCTTTAAATTTTGTCTCTAATTTGTAATGATTCCGTCTTTGAGTCTTCAATAATTAGATATCCATGCTAGACTACTAGTAATCAGTTGATATCGAACTGATTGTACTCCCGTTTGGTTAGGTGATTAGAAGGAGTAACTGTTATGAGAGGGCACACTGGTTGACTCAGGCCTGTGGTGGCTATGGTTTCCATTGCTACTCTTATCCATCAGTTATTGCAGTAAATTAAAGAAGTACAAATGTTCAAAACGCTTCATCCTATGCCGTGGACTCTCACTTTCCTCAGCGGATTTATTAGCAGTGGATCAGGTAAAAAGGGTTGAAAAAAAATAAAGTCCCGACCTTTTCGGTCAGGCTTTAATTGTTTCGCTGATTGCGTATTATCCGCAAAAACCATTCGAAATTGACAAAAAAGGACTTCTTTCTGTAATAAAATGGCTTCTTTATATTGTCTGACTGATACTAACGTTTGATACCTGTAAGATATTAACATGGCATTATTTATATTCAGTCATCACCCTATTATTAACACAAAATCTTACTCTTAAAATGTAGTAGTTTTCTTGTTTCCTGTGGATTCATAACAACTTAATATTCCAGTTTAATACCATCAACCTCGGTAAATACCCGCTGGGAGAAGGTTCAAACCTACACACAGATATCAGATCACAACATACCTGACGATCAGATACCTTCAAGTGTCTGTAAAATATGTAAAAAGTAACAATTACGCACCTTTCCCATGCGAATTATATTCTTACAAATACTACATATAAATACTACCAAATATAAATCTAAATCAAAGCACTTTCACCTCTTTGAACGAGATCGTTAACCAAACCATTCTGGACCCCCAACCCTGAAAGGAAGGCGTACACCAGAGCCTCCATCTTTCCTGACTACCTAAAAAGAAACTTTATTCTCATTACGATGTGAAGTAACAGGTACTTAGTGAAGGGATGATCAAGTACAATATCAATTCGCTAACACCCCGACTGCTCATTAGCCCGTAATCCCGAATTTCCGACGCCTCTCCCTTGTAAAAGCATGTGACGTATTCTTAACAACTGATAATTACGAGTTGCTCAAATTAAATTTTATGCGTAGCCTCCAAGAAATTATGTTTAGCGAAGTCGTTCACGCACACGCGGAAATGGAAATTAATTAGGAACTCATTGTTCACCGTCGAAGTTTCGAGAACAAAATTGAACGATCACACGTCCTCCAGTGGGGTTCGTAAGTAATCGTCGCCTAGCTAACCATCGACAGCAGGCCTACAGCAGTCTACTGTATTTCAATGTAGCATATTTATGGAATACATCCTTTTACACTTTTGAAGTAATACATTCTACAGCAGCATACCTATTCAGAAATTATCCATTTAGAAACTATTACAATAGACGCCTCCCACTTAAGATTAAAACAATACAAGAAGAAGTTTTTTGAAATTTATGTACCTAGCTAATGTAACTAAAACAGGAAGTCACATCCATCACCACCAACATAGAACAACGAAATAACAGCAGAACTCCAGTAAAACTCACATCGACCTCGAGTGGATCCCAAAAAGCTGCAACAGAATACCTCCAACAAGATTTAATAAATTTGTGGAGAAATTCGAACATCACGATACCACAGCCTAATTGTAAAACTTCAGCGCGACTTAAGGCTTTGTCGAAACGTTTTATAACGGCCTTAAATATGCGAAGATTTGATGAGTTTTCGGCTCGACTTGAGCTTCTTGCTCGTATCGTGTGTACGGACAACTTTTTGATCTATGCTTTGTTATTGTGTTTACTTCCATTATTGAAAAAATGAAAAATGATTTATCCGACAAAGACGTGTTTGTGCGCTTGGGTACGCCATTAATGTCCTTGACTCGGGAACTAGGTCAAACTGTGCCTACTATCGAAGAGGCTGACTAGGAATCACACACAATAACACAGAATACTATTAAATTAGCGCTAAGAGCGGCAACCAACTGGGTTGAAAGTTACATCGAAATTGGTAGAAGTACATTTTTTCGGAAAAGAAAAATAATAATTTTATTGTAACCTCGTTTTTTCTTCACAATATGGAGTGCTAAGTAAAAAAATTAGGTAATAATTTTTTTGCATAACGATTCCTTTCTTGGAATCATTTCCGGAACACATTATATATTTATGTAATTAGTGTACCTACTCAGTCATTTCAAAACCCGACATATAAACGCTATTATATCCTGGTAAAATTACACTAGGTATAAGAGGTTTAAATCTGGTGACCAAATAGCGAATGCCGTATAAATCAATATATAGTTATATTTAATTAACGCCTTATTCCCATTTGCTCCTAGTCTTACTGATTCCATACATTCATTCCCCCCGCTCAAGGGATTTATATGAATAAAGTAATATTTCCTACAGCTCCAAAATATTAGATCATATTTTCTTTCAATTGTTCCTCGCAGCACCAAGAAAAAATTCAGTACTTCAATATAAAATACATTCCCTTGAGCTCCAGAGATTTAAAAGTATTGTCGGATCATGACGACCCCACAGTGTAATTATAACGTATGCGCTTCTACATTACCGCGGTGGCCGGTCGTTCGTCTTCCGGAGACACTGGGAGGCAAAGACACAATTTATATGCTGTATGAGTTGACTAACATCAGTTACAGAGAAATATTACACATACAGCAAGATAAATAGCACTAAGTGGGGGACCGGGCCCGCTGCTCTTAATAATGTAGAACGTAATATATATCTATACGCACGGAAATACGAGATTTTTCTTTACTATCACTGTATTAAAATATATAAAAAATGATTTGTGTCTTCTCTGCACAAACAAACTATATTTGGTTGTAAGTACATTGCTCTACTATTCTGATCTTAAGTATTAAGATTTCTGTAATAGAGAGTTGAGATTGACTCATATATTCTAAGTGAAGTGACGTACTTGTTATAATGTCACTTATCTTTTTCTTTCTGCATTCTTTATCAATAGAACTTCGTATAATTCGGGGTCCCTGTCGACGCTATCACACTAATAATATTTGTAGATCTATACCTATTGGCAGTTTTCATTCTTTATATTTTTTATACTCAGAATCTTGGGGGGTGAAATCATATAAGCGGAACATCTTCGCCCCGTGCTACTAAAAAAGCGCTTATTTCAAATCATTAACTAAAAATTAAAAGCATATATAACAAAAATAGGATCATCTATAACTGTTTTCTTGATAGCAGCGCCGCAACTAACTGCAAAACAGGAAAACTGTGACATTTATCAAAGTAACATCAATCGAAACAATATTTACAACGGGACGTCGCACTCCAACAACGTTCAATCTTCAATCAATAACAAATATAATATCTGATCCAATATCTAATTCTGTAAATGTTAAGGTGTTCGCTCACTTATCAATCCGCCGTTTATCCACCAAGATTCTGTTATATTTGATTTGCTGTAATATCATGAAACCGAAACGATTATAGTCAATTCATTTTTAGAGCATAATAGTACGACCTACTAGAAATATAGCCCATTATTACATTAGGCAGCTCAGACTAAACTCGAATTTACAGAAAATTTTGAAAAGCAATTAGTATGCTGACTGTTCAAATTAAATTTAGATAGGAAAAAGTGAATGCTTCGACAAGATTCGAACCCGCAATCTTTCCCTTACAGGGGGAACTCTCTGACCGCTAAGACCGTCTGAATCATTCGAAATTCTCCTATATATAACCATTTTCGACCATCGAATTACCAAAACTTTTCGACAACCAGGCAGCAGTTCTCAAAAAGTATCAGCAAGATTGCGGATTCCCGGCAATGATTGAAGTTCAAATATGTAATTTCAGTTTCCTTCCAGTTGTCTAAGGAAAGAAAGGCCTTAATAATAATATATTATAATAATATGCGGTCGGTATACATTTGGCGGACTCCTGTAAGCCGCGCCAACTCGACTCTCATAATACCTTCTCACCCTGAAAACTAAAATAAAGAGTGAATCGTAGAATGGAATACAATTATAAATAAATTTTTACTGTCCTACTATAACTTCTGATTTCAGAACATTATGAGATGTGCCGATACATTATGTAACACTGTCGCATTTAACCAGCATTTGCTGTCTTTGGATGCTGGGTTGGTGAGCGAAGACCTTTTCACTACCAATCGCTATGAGAATGGCTAATAAGAGAAATTGCAAGAATATTGGCACGAGTCACTTCAATTATACTTGGAATAAATTATACGATGATTTGGAATGAAAATCGTTGGAATATCGTTAGTTCAATAATAGAACCCAATTTCAATTCCGAATTATAAGAATATCATCCGATAGATCCTCTGCGTGCAGGATTTAATATTTGAAAACATGTCTGGAAAGAGAATTAGGTAATGTTAAAAATTGTTTGGAGAAGAGGTTTTCTTTCATTTTGTTCTTTTTTAATCAATTGCATGGACGTTATGTCACGAACAATGTTCAAATGTTTTCTTGAAGTATACCGTTCAAGTTTAACTAAACATGGCAGATACGGTACATTTTTATTCTTTTTTGGACGTCTTTTCGGATATGCTCACTAAATTACCAAATGTTGTCAACCTTGGACAACTCATGTTATCATTACAATAGAATACTTAGTTATACTCAGTCACTCATTAGAGTCAACATTGAATACTCTTATTAAAGTAAAATATCCGAACACATTCTAATGTTGTTAGGAACTATTTATATGTTAATGTTCGTTGAACGTGTGAAGCCTGTGCGAGTTTAACTTTATCTTCTTCGTCCAGATCTCGCGTGGAGTGACTTTCATTATTATTCCACTGAAGAAGGCGACTTACGAGGTTATCTCGAGTTTTGGGCTCGAAATTTTCTAGTCTGACGATTTTTCCTAAATGAGATTCTCTTTATTTAATCAAGTCATGTGTGACTTCGTACAGTATATATTCGTTGTCTCTCGAGAAATACGATAAGATGAAAACAATAGGCATATAACAACTTGGTTGGCAAGCTACAATGTAATGTAAATGAATAATATTCTAAGACAATACACAACGCCACCCAGACCCACGGTAAACATAGCTTAGCTAGCTTGTGTTATGTGTTTGTGACTGTCCACAAAATCTTAAGTGACAGTGCTAGTGGGATATGGGATCTAAATATATAACATAATCTTTAATGCACCTTTTTTATCATGCGCCAAATCCTCACGGAAACCACCCTGGTCAAAACC
Source organism: Pelosia muscerda (assembly GCA_963691645.1). Lineage (NCBI taxonomy): Eukaryota > Metazoa > Arthropoda > Insecta > Lepidoptera > Erebidae > Pelosia > Pelosia muscerda. Next base: position 20,772,606 of record OY829101.1, read on the forward strand.
AATATTGGCAGTTATGTCGGACTTGAACCAACCAAAACTCGCGCCGTTTTTGGATCATTCATTGCCGAAGGCGATACAATATAAGACATATCTCTCGCACCCCAGCAGACAAACCACGGTGTCCCCATCTAGCCCCCGAATATGAGAAGAAGCTCTTTGCCCTGCAACCGTAGTCTGCTTTTGCTAGGGTTACAGACGGGCCCCACCCGTCACCCCCAGGTCCGCGCTCATGGAAGACGGACGTCAAATCTGTAATGTACCTAACGCTCTTACCAGCCACCTCATTAACTCCAATCCAAGCAGCTGGCATGTGGTTGTCTCTCTGGTTGGTCGGAGGACAGTCACTCCCTTAATAGCCAAAATATTAAATCTGTGAAAGCCTCTCTCCTTCCTTCCTCCTTCCTCTCTCTATTAGTAGTCATGCTGCGAACAAAAAGAACAGAAAACAATATAATATTATTTAGTTTAATACTTCAGATGATTAAATGCGTATAAGCTATTAAAATTTTCGTTTATAAAGTTGATTGCTAAAGCTGGCTGTCGACGTGGAATATATTCGATGTGTACTAATACTCCACGTTTGTATCACATTGCAAAGCAAAAACAACTGTACAGCAATAAAGAGGATTGCAGTACATTTTTAAAGAAGATTTATTATTTACATGTATTTTACAATTTTAAACAAAAGCCCCGCAGTTGCGCCAGTCCGGATGTGCGTCACGGGATCGGAACTCGACGGTTCGGTTGAAAAGTTAGTGAGGACACGCTACGGGATATTCACGGCCGGGATAGCGTTTGGTTCCAAACTTTTGATGTTATCGGCATGTACGCAATTACTTTTGGTGTTTATCATTTTTAGTTATATATACCTACTTACTTTCGTAACGAGGAAAACTGTAGGTATGTGGATATTTTACAAACAATAAATTTTGTGTGTTTTATAATACTCGTATTACTACTATCGTCGTTTGAGTTTCAACTTCATTCAACTTTTTACTGCACATAAAAATATTTCCAAACATTTTAAACCTACTACGCGCGACGTCGGCCTTAATAATGTTAAATAAAACAAACAAACAAACACTGAAACCATATTTTCAAATAAACAAAAGTTGTAATAAAAGAATGAAAGCCTTGTCCCTTGTCAAAAAAATTATAATTTCTTCCAGATTGTTCGATTCACAGATAAGAAATGAATAAAACTTTTCGTTGGGGTTTGCGGCTAGAGGCGCGCCGCCCTTCTACGCACATCGTTGTTGCTTCAAATCAACCGTTGTCGTGTTGCAAGCCACGGTGAGAGGTTATCGGTTTCCTCAAATAATGTTGCTTCATGTTAAAATAATATGAAAGTTAAGAAAATATGTTTTGTTCTATAGTTACATGTATAAAATAACATAATAATTAAATTAAAACCTTCAACTAACGTACCTACATTTTTATGAAAACAGGCACCTAGATACATTCTAGGTATAATCTGTAGAAGTAATGAGGCCACAGACGACGTACGCGTACGGTAGGTACTACATAAACAAACTCAATTTAATTTAGCATCATCATTGAAATAATTCGGCAACTTTTGATGGGCTCTCATTAGCCGACGTCATTTATCATTCTCGGCAGAGAGAAGGCGCGGGGGCGCCGGGGGGGGGGCGGAGGGGGCTCAAACTTGAAACATCACAAAGACATTTGACATGTAGGCTGAGTGGAAAATTCTATGTATCCGCTTCGTCAGGACGAGATTTAAATTGGACTAAGTTTTGACTCTCTGCGTGCGTAATAAGTTATGAGTTGGCATTTTGAGATTTTTGATGTCAATTGACGGGCTCATATTATAATGTGTGGCAGTAATTCGCGATGAGTTTTTGTGAGTAACCGATATCAATAGAACCAAAGTTACAATACGCTTTTACGCTGTATTAGTAAGCATAAATATCAGTACAACGCCATTTAGTAGACACTAAACTAAGCCTAACTTTCAGTACAGTTAGTTACCAATAAATAAACACATATTTTATGTTATATATTTAAATATATTTTTTTAATTACATATTCACATGGAATCACTCAGGCCAAATATTTGCACTGAACGACATTCAACTCACGCATGCTAAGTTTTTCGAATAACCAAATGAATTGTAAGTAAAATGGTTTAGAAGTAAACCATCTTACTACGAAATCTTACTGCAAATATTTCTTTCAAAAGTAAGAGAGACACCGTTATTATGAAACCGCTATAACGTATTATATATCCAACCCTTGGTGATTTTTCATTTGGGCATGTTGTATGGTGCCTCGCGATGTTCGCTGCGCTTGACGGCGCGGTTCATTTTCGTTAAATGCTTTGTAAAAAATAAAAGGTCAAGAAATGTTTTATTTTCATATAAAGACATGTGACTGAATCTTTAAGAATGCATCGTATTGTTTTACTAGGTCGCCTAGTGAGGACCAAATGCTCACAACAAATATTATACAATTAAAATTTAATATCGTACAAAACTCATCTTGTATTTTGCTTAGAATTCTTCGTAGCTATTCATTAATCTGTGGTAGTAGCCAACAAGACTAAACTAACGCGAGTCACAGAAGACAAAGAAGGGTTTCTCGGTCTTCCCACTGACAATAAAAATCTCTCCAGTCAATACTATTCGTTTAACGTTTAATTAACATCAAAGGGTATGTACCTACCAGTGAATGTATATGAGAGACGTAATCAGGTTGAACGTTACATTAAAGACTCAATAACATCATATCAACTACTTTTGTTGTTCCGCCAACACAAAGACGCCAGGGTTATCACATAAGATGCGTCGTTATTCTTGTTACGTCTGTCGAGTAGTGAAGCCGATAACAGCGAGCGATGTACAACATTGTAGTTAATCTGTATTAACAACACTGCCACAACCTTCCGCGTTCTTAATTAGCCTATCGCAGTCCACTGCTGGACATAGGCCTCTCCCAATACTGGAAGGCTTTGGCCTACTGTCTCCGCGGTCCACAACTTTTTTATTTTGAACATATTGGTTTTGGAAAATCAAATTTTTCGAGTCGCTCGAAAACGCTTTATTCAAAATCGATTCACATAGGTGTCCGCACGCGCCTATTGCACTTAGTATAAATGTATAGCGCAAGAGTTTTCGTTTACACAATCATCTGTGATTGATTATGAAGGTAGTTTGAGCTTTAATACTGAATCTAAATCTTTGCAATGCATATTTTTCAGTAATAACAAAAATAATAAGCAGTATTGAATGAATCGGACGACCTTTTCAACATTCCAATTGCTCTGTATAGTATATTATATTATACTCATCCTTTCTGACGTTCGCGTAAAGAACTTCTCTGACTGATACGTTTATATGGCCATGGAATAACACGGAATACGTACTGTTCACTTCAAGCTCACTTTACTAGCAGTCTTCAAATAAAAATTAAAGTCACGCTGACCTCGCCCCAGTACTTCAGTCCGTCACATTCCATTCCAGATGTAGTGGTTTAATGTTTGTTACGTTCACAACGTTCCATTCGCATAAGGCAACATTTGTAAAGAAAGATAACGAGCAGAGAGCCGTCTCGCGTCTATAAGTCAACTAAATGTTGAGCGACAACCCTGGCGCCATAAAGGCGTCCATTATTTAGCCACGTTTGTGGAGTAAAGCGGCGAGTTACGGCTAGTTTTTACGAGTATGGGATCCGAGCGAGGCTTTCATTGTCGCCCCATTTGAGGCGGTAAACTTTATTGTACCTTATGATCATGCGAGTCGGTTACCCGCAGTTGCCGGCTTAAAAACAAGAACTAACAACATTGTGCCATAACGTTTTCAATAAGACTCGATTTTAGGGCTTACCGGCTTTTATTATTACTTGCTTGGAACCCTGACATAGGAAACTCAATCCTATTTTATTAATTTAGGTCGCGAAGTAACATTTACGGTGGATGTAACTTTTATGTAAAACATTTTAGCAATTTGTCGATTCCAATAAAAGGTTAGAACTCCCGTAGCAGTAGAAATGCTGAGGTAAGTACTTGATTTTTCTTTAAACGAAGAACATATCGTTTATAAAACAGACTTATACCTATATGCTACACTAATGTATTATTTATAAATTCATATTCCAGTGAATACTGAAAACCACTGTATATAATCCGACCTGGAATAATTTTCGAATTAAAAATGGTATTCATAAAATTACTGTATTTTACGAATACCATTTTCAAAATTATTAATCTCTTTCACTGTATGCATCGCAGTTGAGTTATTATATTTGGATGGAAGCGTAACATTATTCCAATTCATGTCAATTATGGCAGGGTTAATTTAATTTATAACATTCAATGAACAACCGGACAACTGAAAACAAAATACAAACTTTTAAACTTCCATGTGTTTATGAAATTGAAAGGCAGAAAATGCATAACATCGTTGGACTGTGATACAATACAATAATCTTTATTGGCTTTTTTTTATAAATACTAGAATTCAAATACCGCATAGTCCCCGGCAAAGTAGATTTTGGGGCACCCCATCTCTTATCATGGATTGTCGTATAAGGCGAATAAGGATTAGGATTGTTTAACATTAGAAAGATATATACAGCCTAGACTCAGCCTCAGATACATGGCTCGAGTTAACAATCATGCCCGAAATACGGTAAAGACTCACCACGTATTGCGTAGGATGGTCATCTCTGCCTACCCTGCTCTGGAGGGAGTAGGCGTGACTTATGCAGAAGAATTAATAATTGACTATTCAGAGGGCGCGCATCACCTAAACACGACACAGGCTGTCTGAGTCAAATCAAATTATTTGATCAGCCAGTAAACTTTTATGAATTCAAACACGCTCCGAGCCGTTATGATTCAATTTAGTAAACGTAGCGAGGCCGCGGTTCCTGTCAAAATATTAAATGGACACGCAAATACTGACAGTGAGGAAGACTCTTAGACTTTTTTCTTTTAATAAGTTTACCAAAATCACTTTACAGAAAATCAGTAAACGTAATGGGTTCGGTCGAGAAGGGTCATGAGTGGTCGTGAGTGCTGCCTGGGTAGTGGGTGGTCGTAGGACGGAGAAGGGTATCTGACCTTGCTCTGTCAAAAGATGATACTTTGTAATCTATCACATGACTAGGAAGCAGGTACTCATAACTTTCACATTGTATCGCTCAATATCAGGTGTTTTTAAAAATTATTCTCGAACACTATTACGTTATGTTCAGAGTACTTTAAATTTTTAATTGCAGTCACTATTTTATTTGAATGTTGTTGAATGTTATTCTTTAATAGAGATTCAGATTGATAGCGATATTATATTTTAACGTAAGATTTATGAAAATGTGTTCTAAAAACTTGCACTCGATAAAGACACGGCTTACGAATTTGCCTGAACCCTTTCAATACCGTACAATTGTATTGTATTCTGTGAGTCAATACGACCAGGTGCGAAGTTTTCCGCGTACATGCTCTCGGAGCGACGGACGGTTACACCTGCTGAGCTGAGATCCGACGGCGTGCGGAGCAAATAATAGAACATTGTTTACACCTGTGTTGGCTGTTACTTTAACATAAGATTTCCTTTAGTGCTAATACAGCGCCTGTTTATTATTATTTTAGTACCATTAGGCATTATGTGAGAGTAGCGGTAAGAAGGACTGGTTTATGGATTTTCAACAAAACATATTTTCATCTTAGTGCATATAGTAAGGCTCAACAAACGGCTCAAAAAACGTCCAAACAATATTCATTGACCCAAATTAACTTATACTATGAGAAAAAACATGTGCCGGTATACCTCAGATGGACCCCTGGATCACTTCTCGCTAGTTCAAAGTTGTAGTGACAGTAGAGAAAATCTCGAAAATTCCGAAATTCCTCAGGTGCTTCCTGTTTTTCAACGTAATGAAACACTTACCCCCAGTTAGTTTATTAGTTAAACTGTAAAAGTGAAATAATTTCTGTAAACTATACTAGTTTATATGTCCTAATTCACCCAATTTCAAAGTGAACTTCCACAATTCAATATACTACTTTGTGTTGTACTGGGAATGTACTTATACCTCCTCTATATTGACCTCAAATGCTTCTTAAAAATCAGAGTATAAATTGGTAATTTTTCTTCAGAAGCTCCCAAATGAACAGAGTGGGGCGCGATACGAGGCTGCGGGTCTCAAAATTGCCTCGTATGATTAAACACAGGATTCACAAGACGAATGCTAAGTCCTCAAGACGTATGGCCGTCTGCGTGAGGGGCCTTATACAGTGCCACTTTGTTTGGTTTTTAATTAGAATAAATTTTTATTTCTTTGAGTAGTGAAGATGAAATAGACTAAACTGTGTGATTCTAGAACCTAACGATAATATCTGCAAATTTATGTACTAGTAAGTATTCCTTTTAAAAACAAAAGCCAAGCTTGTGTAGACTTTATTAAGCAGAAATATACGAATCTACTTGAGCTCCTTTCTCACTGGCGCGTGGAGAGGATTTCAAATTGCATGTATGCAATTGTTGCCGTTTCTCGGTGGGTGCATCGAAATGAGAAACCGTCCTCGATCGATTTCTAGAATAGAATAGAATGTTCAATGTATAGGATAGGATTGGGACATGTATGATTCCAACGTATCAATAATCCTATACATTAGTGAACATTAATGGCAAATCACAAGATAATTTTTAATTTTGATAATTTTTCTCGAGGTGGGTGGACCCCGGGCTCATATAGATGATGATGGGAACAGCACTGCAATACGTAATACGTCAATATGCCTTAATATAAACGTTAGTGGGAAGTGCGCCATTTCTCATTTTATAATAGAAAATTATCATCCCAGTTACATTTATTATCAAAATCACCAAACGTTAATGGACATGGACTAGCAATACGTATCTGCATATTCATTCGTATAACGGCGCCCTGTTACAACGCAGCTATTTGTTGTGTATCATTGCTAGTTCTGCCACAGGAACACGGTTCTAGTTCGCTGCGCATTGCTTCGTGGCGTAGACGCGTAGTTTCCACGCGACAATTTACAGGTTTGTAATTTATAACAGAGGATTGGCAAAGAAAGAAAGGAAAGAAAGTCGATTTTAACTAAAACTGTAAATAAAAATTCTTCATCTCCCATTTGAAATAGCACCACTAATCGGTACCAAAATTACAGCCTTGCCTATTTAAATAGCTTCGAGGAATAAGTGGCGTAATTGAAAAAAAACATTTGTTAACTTTTTAGTCTACCATCAGAGAGACATATTTGTCTAGACTGGCAACAGATACAAAACGGCTTAAAAGTGTATTGTAATCGGCCAAGTGCGCGGGGAACATGTACCAAACACACACATACCTACTTACACTTACTGCAAATATGTGCTTATCTCCGGAGCCAATTGCTGCAAGTTAGACAATTAGCTTCAATAAGAGTGCGGGACCGAGGCGTATAATCAGACCAATAGAACTAAGTCGGCGGCGCTCGTGCAGGGCGCACTTCCCACTAACGTTTATATTAAGGCATATTGACGTATTACGTATTGCAGTGCTGTTCCCATCATCATCTATATGAGCCCGGGGTCCACCCACCTCGAGAAGATTAAGACTTGGGCGTTGGAGGTTGTAGAGCGACCTCCGTCCTAAATGTGCGCGAGCTTGGGAGTGACAGTGTATATACTCGTAAGTGGCTTCATTTGAGTCCTTTTTCAATTCATGGACTTTTCTAACATGCATAGGACCGCAACGCATTTAATTACACACTTGTATTAATTGTATCGGAAATGAATCAATTGAATTATAAAGTCAAGGAATATCATAAAGGGTAAAAGTATATTTCCTATTTATTGGTTTATATTTTTATGATGTCTCTGGCTACCCTTACCAGTTTCTATGGACATCACCATCGCGGAACCATCACGGAATGGAATAAAAGAAGAAAGAAAGATAGAAAAGATAGACAGAAGATACACGGAAAGATACACGAATTAAGGGTATTTCATTTTTCTGTGGTCAGCATTACTTGTTATCGCCATGCGCGTACTATCTCCAAGCTCGTGCTACCGACATGCATGTGCTAGTGCCTTGCACCGCTTGCACGTGTTATCGCCATGCGCGTACTATCTCCAAGCTCGTGCTACCGACATGCATGTGCTAGTGCCTTGCACCGCTTGCACGTGTTATCGCCATGCTCGTGCAATCGCCATGCTAGTGCTATCGCCATGCATGTGCTATTGCCACACGTATTCCTATCTTCCTCAGGCTTATTCAAATTCGTTGCACACTTAACAGCGTTCAATTAACGGATTGGATGATGGTGTGAAGGAAGATAAAGCTCTTCACGAATGTGGAGCGCTTTACACTTCGGAGAGATATTCAATTGTTCGCTATAATGTGAACTAATATTAGTAGAATTACGTTATGGGTGATTGTATAAACGCTGCAAATATCATGTGTAGACTGTTGTAAGCTACGAATTCATAATTAATTTTCTCATATGATATGGATGGCCTCTGTGGCGTGGCGGTAGTCAACGTGACTGCTGTACAGCAGATGCGGGTTTGATTCCTGCTCAGTGCAAAAATTTGTACTCAAGCTTGTGTTATGGGTTCTAGAATCCGCATATTAAAACCTATAACACCAGTTAGTTAAGCTATGCTATTCTATGAAAAGCTATAGATTTTCCTAGAATATTTATATTTATTTAATCCAGTTTCTACATCTAATGACATTTTATTTACCAAACGTATGCCTTGGTTGTGAGGGTCTGTGTGCCTGTCTGCCAAATACTAGTCTTTAACGTACATTCGACATTCACACCTATTCATTCCCGAAGGAACGTGTAATAACGAATTAGTTTTCGCGAAATATCTCCTTAGTTCCCCACGTGATGGGGGCCAAGCTCATTACTATCAAACCGGACACATTTTACAGGCGGCGTGTTTTCTGTCGGATGGATAGCAGCAGCGGGCCTACCCCTCAGTCGCCAGTACGACCCCCACGGGAAGAGATGGAATACATTAAAGTACATTAACTTTTATTAACGTAGCAGTACTCTCATTTCAATTTTTTTGCAGTACGTTGTGTATTATTTATGTAAGTATATTTTTATTCAAGATAATAGCTACCCGACAAGGGAAGTACCTCCGCCCTACAGACCGCGGCTAATAATTACCTTGTGTTGTATTTCCGGCGGTGAGTAGTGTAGCCAGAGCTTACTGGAGAGGTTTTGTGTTGAGAGTCCGAAGGCTTAGATAAAGAATAAAGTAGTATAAACCCTGCTTGGTCTTCTTCACTGACAACACAGAAACTCCCTTGACCTTCAACCCCTAACTTTAAAGATAGGCCTTTCCCAGAACTATCAATATACATAACACACGCATTTAATTAGTGATTTTTGTCGGTAGTAAGAATTAAAATTTAAATTGTTACAACCCAACAATGTTTGCTTACATTGTCTTGAATTAACTCTAGTACAAATCTTCTTTATACACCAACTCACTAACTCACTACTATGTATACTATGGAACCATCAATATTAACATTCATTAAATTGTTCCACTTGGATATCGTATCTATCAAAACGAACATAACCGCCTAATAATATACACCTACAGCTAGACCTCGCTCGTAACCGCCGTACTTATAACGGTAACTTCATAACTAGTTCATAAACAACAGTTTCCAGGACATCAAAGCGTTCTCGTTCAACATCCCTCACTACTTATTCCTAATTCCGTAGACAGCTTGGCTTGCTTTACAAACACTTCGCACTCCTACCATGAAACACTCGGTCTAATTTTAGAATGATGAAATCACCGTATCCCTGCTATCCATTGCTGCTTTAAAATACTTAACATTTATGGACGTCGAGCTAAAAGTGAGTTGGAAATACGAATTCGTGAAGCCATCGCTTTTCTGATCAGTTTATTGCTTCGATGCGGTGTCTTGATGAAGATTCTCTTTCACGCAAATCCGTTGTTCTTATAATGACTGGCGACATTAAGGCTGCAATATTGAATCCTCGCTGAAATAGAGCCAACTAACTGTGTTGATGAATAAAATTAAAGTAACTAAACTGCTTGTAGTATGCGTTGAAGTACTTATGTGTTATTTATGTTTGTGGTTCAGAAATGCGTGTTTTGCTGATCACACAATTTACTGAAACACTCGAGCCTCCTTGACACGGTGTCCTTGTGGTTGAAGATGTTGAATGCAGTTAAAGTGCATTACATGAATCGCTACTTGTTGCACACAATTGAAAGAAGATATACACCACAGGATAGAAAGGAGGACGACAGAAAAACAGAGTGTATTACATTATAAATACGGCCACACAATAACAAGACAATATTTTGGATCCGTATTTAGGCCATATTTGGGACTCCTGATTTCTTATGCTCCTCGGATAAACTTCATTTACGTACGTTCGAAAAAAATAGGACATTGATTGAGAAACTTTTCAACTTCGTACATGTATATGCAGATAAGGGTAAGAAGATTTAATTTTAGAGGAAAAGGGGCATACGCAAATGACACACTTTGGTCACGCTACTGTCCATCCCAAGGTTGCCTGGAAGAGATCACTTCCAGCGATAAGGCCGCCCATTGTACATTAGAACAAACTGTAACTCTCACTACTTGTCCATGGTGTTTTCTTGTATTTATTTTATTGTTTTGTTTTTTTGGTGTACAATAAAGAGTTATCTATCTATCTATCACTTTGGTCCACTGTGCCTTAATTCATACAATAGGGTGTACGCAAGCCAATTTAATTCTTCTATTCACTAAAGTTATCATATGTTATCCCAGTATAGAATAGACACAGAAGAGCTAAGTGCTAAGCAAACATATGGAACAGAAATAGAAGTTTCATTTTTTGTTCACCTCTTTCATGTAAATAAGGGAAATGAACGTTTTAATATTTATAGGAGCGTCGTGCGAGCGCTACAGAGTGAGGCGCGAGGCGCCGGCGCCGCGGACGCGCTCAGATGAGCTCTGCATTTATTACGTACCTACTTGTTGCTAATATTATTCTTAATTCAGTCTAGTTTACATCAAAACCTATAAGGATCGTAAATGGCCTTGTGAGTGATCATTGGTTGAATTGCGCCACTTGCAACATAACAAATCTGTGTGACCTAAAACCCACAAATCCCCCGTGTAACCCCCCTCCCCCCCGCGCCACATACGCCCCTACCCGCACCCCGGCGCGGTCTTCAGATGCAATAGACCTTCATAGATGTATACCTTACAACTCCGGCTGACCCAGGACCAACTCATTATGGCATCAGAATACATCAACTCGCATTATGGTATTTGTTCTTCAGTACTGACTAGGCAGAATATTTTTCAATTTCAAAACGATTTCTTTGCAAGTACATCATTCCCAAGTAAAATAAATCCGGAATCCTTTCACGTTCAGTCGAGCAGGTATTAATATGTTTATTATATCCATGTTTCCAAAGAAAATTGCCTACGACAAGACTGCTTTAAATTCAGCTGGCGTATTCCTTCCGCGGCTTGGGGAATAATTACAGACTCTAGGTCTTCTAGATACGCCTAGCCTTCTAATGTAGGTACGTATTCACTGGGCTTTTCTTTTTCAAATTACAATGTTGATTTCATTATTTGTGGAGACCTACACTAAATAAACTTTAGTACAATACTAAGAAACTTATGTTTTTTTATATTTGTTGCGCCAAGTTTTTTGAAATTAAAAAACTATAGTCACCTAAAACTTGTCAAGAGTTTCAAGAAAACCTAGCGAGTTCCAAGAACGCATGGGTTTTCTAGTAAACATTTATATCGGTAACCATCTCGAAATGCTACACATTAATGGTTATCCTTTCCAATAAATTAGACAGATAAAGAACATGCTGGGCAGGAAATATCCGGCCTTTTGAAACGGACGACTCGAACAGAATATACTATTTGCAATGTATTTATGAGAATACTTTAGGACTAACATTGCTGTTCTTGACACAAATTGATAATCAAGTAAGAACAACCTTCTTTTTGTATTAATTCCAAAAAAGAAATATAAATTGCAATTAGTTTAACATCTCAGAAATCTTCAATATCCATGCGCCGTGGAGCCAGGTAGAGATGACTATCACTATGACTGCTTCTGCGAAACGTTCGTTGTCAAATACATATTGCTCGATATTCATAGCTTTGGTATATTTAACCCTTATGTTTATTTTGTATAGTATACTATACATACAACTTTAGAAAAATAAACGATCACCATAAAATCATTTTTAACCTTGTTTTATTAAGCACATGACATTTCTAGACGTTTATTTATACGTCAGAAATGAAAATAGTACTTTATTTGTCATAATTTTGAATCAGTTACGAAAAATAACCGTCAAGATGCGTCGCTCCAGTTTATCTAAGGTAAGTTTGATTTTATTTTTATGTTTTTACCCTTAAATATGCATGTTCATTATAAAATGCACATGCCTAAATGTTTGGTCTTACACATTTTATATAATATGATGTCGTCGCTATGAGAATTAGCATGTTTTTGTCATGTTTTTTACTAACGTATATTATACTATACAATGCCGCAGTTGCAGCAAGTTACCTTTCGTTGGTGATGTATAGAATAATATACATCGCTAACTTCACGGGATCAATATTCTTTTGGACTTTACTATAATATTTAAATTGCAATGTCTGTCTTATATACTAAACCAATTTTATTATAATTTAAAAGACAGTTGTACCGATGTTTGACTGCCTCGATGGTATAGTGGTTGTAGAAAACCAAAACACAAAGTTACATGCGCGGTCCGAGAGGGGGTCACAGGGTACATGCCCCTCCCCCTAAACTTCAGGCTGCGACCGCGCCTGCAAAGTTGTGGGTTCGATTCCCACAAAAATATTATTATTACTGCATGACATTATATACCTATCTGTAATACAATATGGTTTGGCTTTACTATGGTGATGGTTTTCTGCATGTTTCTTTTGCTTTGGTTTTAGACTGCTATGAGTGAAAGAGCTAGGCGCATTTTATCTTTGGTGCCTGAAAAGAATGCAAGCTTTGACACAAGTGACGGTGCTAGTAGCGGTAATGAAGCTGGAATGATTGGATCAGCAGAAAGTTCTCCAGCGCCTTCAATAAATTCCAGTCTTGAAAGGTTAAACCTTCTACAAAGTTCCGATGATGAGATTGAAACGCATGCAGAGGATATTTATACCGATACAACCGAAGTGCCTCTTCCACCTATTCTTACTTGGGTATTTCCTAATCTATCAGAAATTAATAATGACGCTCTACCCTCAACTCTCTTTGTTATGTAAAGACGAAAGGAGTATCATCGCAGACAATAGGGTTTCTGAATGATGATAATTAAAATTTTGTGTAAAAAAAAGTTTTCAATTTTATTAAACATTTTTGCTTCCATCAAGACAGTTATTTTTATTTAAAATCAAGTTATATACAATAATCTTTTGTTATATGATGAAAACTACCACTAACTTTCCAACGCTACCAAAACATAGCAATGTATAGCATAATATACATTCCTAAAAATGAGATAGTCACTGTATGTGTAACAATGTATAGAATAATATACATCTTGTTTTTCCAAAATTTTCATATTATGATTTTTTTATTTATTTTTTTTATGGTATTTATAGCCCAAAGAAGTTACCTATATACATTTTTTTTACTTTTCTTGAAATAAACAATCTTGCCACGATAAGGGTTAAAATACTGAAGTACATAAAAATTCGGATTCTATGTCAATATTTATGGTAATAGGCGACAATTACAGTGTAAGAGTTTTTCATAAACACACCACATTTCCTGCCTAAAAACACTCCTGGGCCTCGATTCGACTAATTGTCATGGAACTGAGATGACTTAAAATGACATTTAATTTTGGACTCTACCCTTATACAGTTAATGTTCAAAATCAAATGGCATTGTATAGAGTGATCGAAACGATGTCATAAACTCTTTTTCATTTCATTTTGGATATTAACGCCATGGTAAAAAAGCCGAAAGTGCCATGGCAGTATTTATGATCTCAGTCGTGTACATTGGCGGAGGTGGTATTCGTGGGGATTTTGCGAACGATAAAAAAAAGTCGTGTGACTATGGTTAACAATAGTAGAATCGGGGTCTAAGTTCTATTGTTGGAATTTCTACATGTGCTTTAATTGAGGACAACATCGCCTCATAGTTCAAAGTATTGCCGATAATGGAGATAAATTATTAAACTGTATTTCATTCAAAACAGGATAAGTACGTATACTTTAGAATTAGCTCAAAGTGTCAAAAACCATTTACCAGTCAACCTCTACGGCATTCAATGGTAAAACCTACATGGTCCTGTTTCATAATTCCTACCTATAATCATCAGATATCTCTTCTCGAATGAAAAATATAAACAAACGCTAAAAAGGTATAACCAATAAATAACATTAACCTTTTTATTGTTCATTACGCTCCTCTAATCTACTCTACAATTTTGAAGCTGCAAACAAACGAGAGTCTCATCGACTTTTCTTTTTCATTCAATGCCCTTTTGTTAAACGTAATTTATTTATTGTTAGTTATTTGGCGCCTACTTGCTATTCCTTGCAAGAGATTAGGAGCAGGAAAAATACAGTAAGTTCAGTACCTACAGGTTGCTTACTAGTTTTTCATTCTTTTCATTTCTTTTCAGTTTTCGTCACATGAAATGACGACAACGAGCAATTTAAATGAATATTTCATTGTAATGAAAAGTAAAGGTAGTCATTGACGATACGTCCAAAGATCCAAATAGAGTGGAGGTCTTCCAAAATCGTTTCGTGAATGTGATAAATGTATGACAACGAAATGGATATCTTCCAGCTTTGGATTTCCAAACGTATTGAAATCCATGCATCTAATCCGAATGGACGTATCGTCAATGTCTACCTTAAGAAATTTGGAGAAGATTTGAAGGAGTGTGAAAGTCTTTTAAATACTTGGGAAATGAGTCTCAGAAAAGGATGCTGCGATGGTTCGGACAAAGGATAAACGAAAGATTGATGAAACAGATTTAATAAGCGAGGGTGAATAGACAATCCAATAGGGGTCGACCTAGACATACGTAAGTCAGTCAGATCCAAGGTGTTTTAAAGTGAGGACATGTCATGAGCACCCGTAACCGACGATCATATAATTATGACAACAATTATGAAAATAGAGGAAGCGAAAATTGAATGCCAGGATGGTTGTTAGTGATAATAAATGATTTCTGCCTACCCCAGCTAGATTGATATCACTATATAGTCTTTAAATCGCCTAAGTGTTTTGTATACCTACATAAACTACAAAATCAATATAAAACGTGATAGAAATTATATCACCAATTAGCGATACAATGTAAAAATTTGCAACTCTCATGTCACTACTAGACTAAAAAAATGCAGTTATGTTGGTTTTGTATAACACGGAGGCACCTCTTTAGTCCTCTCCGGTACCTCCTGCACAGGTACCCCCTCTCCTTGTCAAGTTACTGTATTACGGCATATGATAATAGAAATATAGCAATAATCCACCAACATCCGAATAACGATCCATCAACTCAAGTCACAGGAAATAATAAATCACCGGAGCGAGCTCGGCGACTGCAGCTGCCGGATAATCTCGTTGCGAATCTTATCTTACAAAGAAACCTGAAATACGGTTCGGAGGATTTTCAAATTGCAATTTAATACACCTGCTGAAATATGTTTCAGAAGTTTAGTCAGTCAGCACGGGTAGCAGTGTAATCTTATTACGTCGCGGGTACATCTTACCGAAGGGCGGCGGATGGCAAGGACCTGACGTTAATCGTGCGAGAAACAGTCTGACAAACAGTCGTAGAATATAACATAACATAAACTCACGACTATATCGCCAAAGGGGTCCACATTTCGCCAGTTTACGTTCGGGTCCCAATGTAATAGGTGACAAGCCTATTGCTATTAACTGGGCATTTATAAACCTGCAATAAATACACACATAACTTCGAAAAGCATCGAAAAGTCTTTGGTGTGTGCCATGGTAAAACCTGGGATCGAACGTCGTCTCAGCATTCCATTACCCATACCACTAGGCTACCGCGGTATATACTCAGTCGCAGAGACAACAGTAGGTATATATTATAGTACTCGCTAGATTTGACCAGTCTTCAAAAATAATATCATGTTCCAAGGACGTCTGAAGAGCTCTGATACATTTTACAAGTGATAATTATCAAACTAATGTTAGTGGGTTCTTATTGATAAGATACTCAACTTTTGCCTGAAAAGTTTCGATTGTGCTACTATCTATGAATATATTTAAATGACTGATAGGCTGTTAGATTTCTTACTTCGTCGCAAGACTTTGTACTATATAATGTAGGTATTACGTTACTGATTCAGATTTTAATATATGTATTTACGTCTAACGGTCACGACATTGTATCTATATATATACTTATAGATAGTATTATTGAAAATCGAAATATGCGGCGACTAAGAAATATAAATAACCTCAGCTCCGGCAAAGTGTAGACAGGAATACCGAATTGTATGCACAGGGGATGGATGACACTTCAATCGTTCCAGTTCACTTGCCCGAAACAGGTTTTGTTAATAAAGGCAAAGTTATAAACCGATATTTGAGTTCAAAATACTGAGAACTTAATAAAGACACAATAACAAAAGAAAACATACTAAACCAATACTCCAAACAGTTTAGGTAAACCATATATCTGCGTTTGTTTTTCCTCGGCATATAATTCCTCGTTAAAACAATACAGGGTAAAATACTCAATTGCTTACTAACACCATACGAAATTAATTATTCGCATTATGGCACCATTTGATTTTTTTGTAGTGATGTTTTACTAGCGTATAATGAAGAGTGAACAATGCTTAATAAACGATATAAAAAAAAACAAAACAAATTCCTTCGGTTTCGGCCATGTGATAAGGCACAGAATTTGACTGATTTCAAATGTTATTAGTACAACGATAATATGATAAACATCCTACGCTAGCAACATATTAGCTCTATGTATCATTAAGTATTAAGTGTATATATGTAGTTACAGGAGCCTTGTTCAAACGCGGCTCCGTGAACCGAGGGATGCCCGCGGGAAATGTTGTCCTATGCGGTCGAACTCACAACTTGAACGGAGTTGTCGAGTTTTGAATTTAACGTCCGGATGTGAACTGCAATAACGGACTTATAAACTTGTACAAATGTTTATTGATCAAGTTCCGCACGAATTGTGAATGACTAATTAGTTCTGGAAAACTTTCGGAGATGTTTGCCAAAATCAGAAGTTTGCAGGTTTGAGTTAGATGATTCAACAGCGAATACCTGTTCTCACAGAAGAGATTTGCTTAAATAAAACTGGAGCTCAAGGTCCATTACCCATGAAATTTATATGGAGCTATCTGTGAGTTATACTAAATGAAATGCAATAATAAATTTATATTAAAATTTTTTAAAATCCATACATAAACGGCAGAAATATCGAAGAACATGGAGAAGAAGTGTTGCAAACACCCATAGGCCACGGTGACCGCTTTCCATCAGGTGAGCCATGTGCTTGTCTGCCACCTAAGTGTTAAAAAAGTCGGTTAAAATTTACATGTCAAAACGCACATAAAAGTTTTGAAAATTAAAAGTACTGGTCCAAACTATATTATAATTTTTTATAGGACCTAATGGCTACTATTTTGCATCGAACTAAACAAGAATCACGTAATCTTAAATATCCGAGTAATCGGTGTACAAACATTAAAAAAACAAAATACCAATCGAATTGAGAACCTCCTCCTATGTGGAAGTCAGTTAAAAATTAGGAGTCTGTACGTTGGTACTGGCTCTACCAACTTTCTTAGGTAGGTATATATACAAGTAGGTATATTATCTAAATTGACTGCTCAAGTTGCTCAAATCTAAATAGGTCGTGGTTCGTGCTTTGATCAAATAAACAAGGTAAAATGTTTTACATTAAAGGGTTACAGCTTACGAGGAAAATAACGATTTATTATCAAGACTCT
Source organism: Pelosia muscerda (assembly GCA_963691645.1). Taxonomy (NCBI): domain Eukaryota; kingdom Metazoa; phylum Arthropoda; class Insecta; order Lepidoptera; family Erebidae; genus Pelosia; species Pelosia muscerda. The sequence goes on from OY829101.1 coordinate 20,790,615, forward strand.
ACGTACTTACCCAGCCGACCTCTGTAAGCAGTGGCACTCGTACTCTATTCGGTAGAATATTACTAATTTCTCGTTCCAAATATCATTAAATACATTCTCCCATGACATACCAACTAACTGTATTCGAAGGTAATTTTATACTAATAAGTAATATCTATCAATGCTTCTGGAATTGCAAAAACTCCAAAAGTTTGTTATGTATCCAAAAATGGACTCGAATTACTCACTACATTACTTTAGTATAGTACAACGCTCTCAAATTTAATTAACAAGCATGTCTGAGTGGTCTGAGGTACTAATAACGCTCAAATAAATATAATTAAGAATAAATAAATAGTATTATAATGCTACTTAAACATATAACTTTATTACGTAGTTCTGTAGACCAACTGTTATGGCTAAGAATATAATCATGAAGAGAAATGCAAGCAGAAAGGTAATGTTATGTTATGTGTGTATTTATCGCAGGTTTATAAGTGGCCGGTTAATGGCAATAGGCTCGCCACCTATTGTATGTATATATGTATATTTCCTATGAGTTTCTTGCCGGAGTCTTCTCTGGGGGCCTAAAAAGGCCACTAACGACGAATCGTTAATAGAGATGTGATATACTTGCAAAATCCCATACCAGGGCTTCTAAGTACGAGTACATAAAAATACCAGGGTCGAAAACCAGGTTTTAAAATACTTGAAAGTATTCAAAACTATGGCGAAGTTGGCGAACGCGAGCAAGTGTCCAGCCGTGAGGGTGGCGGCCGTCCATATTTGAAAATACTTGCATAGGAATTTGAGCCCTATTCCATGTCGTTGTAATAAAAATTGTGTCATAATCGTATAACTAAAAAAATACTTTTTGATGTTCAACGTATTTTTCATTCAAAAAATTAGATTGTGTTTCTTATTCGCATTGGAGTAGAGATCGTTTTCCTTCCTATTCTATCCTGTTTGCGAACGTGAGGAAAGTATTCAGCCGCGGCGGCGGCGCCGGCGGCGTTAATATTTGAAAATACTTGCATAGAAATTTGAACCGTATTCCAGGGTCATCGTATTAAAAATCATGTCAAAATCGTATAAATAAAAAAATACTTTGAGGTTAAAAGTATTTTTCATTTACAAATTAGATTGTGTTTCTTAGTCACATTGACTAACAGATCGTTTTCCTATGCAAGTATTTTTATGTGTACTGTTTCCAGTTCTTAGCGCATCCGACTAATAACACATACTTTCATACTTGCAAGTATTGTTTGTTCGTACCAGGGCGCCGTACTTTGAAGCGAAACCCTGGTATTAAAACCTGGTAACGTAAATACGTCTCATCTCTAATCGTTAATGTAATCTGAAGTTGTTTAGAATTCCACTATTGCGCCAGTTATCCCCGAGACTGAGTACCCGATTCTTTAAAACACGTACGTGAAACACAGTAATTGAATTCAAATGAAATTACTCAGATGGACCCAGAGCTTCTGCTGGACTACTAGGTCCTATACCTAGGTAAAGTGGAGTATTTTTGTAAGTTTAACATATAAGATATATATATCTTACATATTCTACTGACGTACAGAACCCCGATTTTACTAATTGTCAATACAGTCAATACTAACAACTAACAAAAACTATAGTCACACGACTGAGATCACAAAAACTGCCATGACATTTTCTACTTTATTTACATTTTCTTAAAGGTCAAAATATGTTGAAAAAGAGTCAATTACATTGTTTCATACACTCTGCACAATGCAATTTAATTTTGAACCTTAACTGGGTAACGTAGAGTCCAAAATTAAATAAAACTTTTTGTTTTTGACAATTACTAGAATTACGGCCCAGATCAATGACTCCTACGATTAGGTAATCGGGCATTAGGTACACCAAATGCCCGATTAAAACCGTCTTAATTAATATTATACTGATTGAGTCAGATCTTTAGCAACATAAACGACAATATCATATTCACCCGAGCCATGGCAGTCAAGTACGGCTCTAATTCTAATCGTTTGTTCAGGCTAGTGACTCCGGCGAGGACTTCGAGTCGCGTTCGTGGCGAGAGCACGACATCCCTGCTAATCTTCGATGTTGTGCTACCATAGACTAAATAAATACCTATTCGCCAATATTCGGAAATATCAACGAAATACATAGTAAAAGAATACCACTGATTCCATGTCACTAACTAATAGGATCTCTTATTCACGGCTAACGAATCAGTATTTATTTAAAACTATTTCAGTTTACTACAATAGTACTTATCTGATCAGTAATACACTGCCTCATTGCATTCACTGAAAACGTACTCAACAAAATTGCTCAACGCTCCGAAAAGTTTCTGTAACCCGAAGCAACAGCCTCGACATAACAAAATCCAAAAATAATTCAGAAAGGAAGAATCCATTTGAACAGATGGAAAATTTTCTTTCCCCATCGTTCGGTAAAACAAATAAAAGACAAGTTGGAGCGCGAAAAAAGAATTTCCGGGAGATAGTGTCTGATCTTTGCTATTCGATTTCCAAGTTGACGGGACTCTGCGTGAATTCTGATCGCCCGAGGACTGTAATCAAATAGATTATAAAATGATTGAGCGTCGGGGCCCCAGCTTATCGATGCGGAATTAGTTTCTGCGATTAATCTTTGCGAACAGACTTTTTGAATAATACTGTTTGGTTATTTGATTACAGAGCTTAATTTAAGAGCAGTCAAGTGCACTTCAATCATTTCTTTGTCCCACTATCTTACGTCGGGTTATTGTACATTATCGTACGGTAAGATTTGACATTTGTGTTATGTTTTACTCGAAACTGTTGAAATCGTGCAAAATGTTTTCAATCAAATCAAATCAAATAATTAACATTCTAACCCTATTTAACTAAAAAAAAATACTTTACAATATTAATACTTCACAAGCCGGAATTATTTGCCACAAAATGTGGCAAAAAATTGACTGTGAGGAATTAAAGTTACTCGTATAGCAGCTGTCATGAGGAAAATCGACCAATTACTAATAAATAAAACGGTACATGTCTTGTGTACGGCATATTATTATATCGACAATTTGCCAACAATGTCCTATGGGTACCTTGTACTACGCTGTATGTGGGTGGGATACATTACTTCTTCCAAAACAAAAAAGACCTTAGTTGACTTTGTTCTTCAAGGCCAACCAAATTTCCTAACAAATAAACTCAGTGATACTTTATGTAACCCAGGAAATAGTAATAGGTAGTATAATAAAGAAGAATAATAATGAATCAATCACAAACCTTAACATTACTTAGGCCATCATCAGAATAAAATCAATTAGATGTCCAAAATGTAGCGAACATTGCCGCGTCGTAGAACGAGCGGCTCTTACCGGCGACAAATCGTTACCCTGCAGCTTGTAAATTGATCCACATTAGCGTTTCTCAATCTAATCGTCGTACTCCTCGAGACAAATTACAAAAACGTGCAACGCTATTCTCGGAGCTCATGCGATGCTTTCCATTACGACATTACACGTTAGGCTGTTATTTGATACCTCTTAAAAGCAAAATTATTCAGACCTGAGAAAAATGTTCTGCCATTTTTTACTTTTGTCAAACAAAGGGCCTTAAGAGACTAAATACTTGCGCTGAGGGTGGAGCTGGTTCCTTGTTTTCCTGCTGACGCAGCTGTTTTGGAAAGTACCTACTTTACAGCCTGGGTACTAAATACAGCATCCGTAGCGTGACGTTAGTGAACGCGACTGCTACGCAGGAGGCGTGAGTTCGATTCCCGCTGTGGTGTTGCAAACTACTACTAATTACTAATGCATTATTGCTAGCTGAGCGGTGCAAGTCTCCTAAAACCTTCAAAATATTCTGAAATTGTTGGAGTATTACTTTAGATATGTGCAATATACGTATATCTTAATACCCCAAGGTTATACGAAAAAAGGCAGCTACAAATATAATCTTCTTTTAAATAAATCTGCAGATTTGGGTACATCTATCAGTGGAGGTCCATACAATGGTCTATTATACGATATTCGGAGCGGTGACCCGGCGTCATTAGAGCAGGCGCGCGCATCTACAAAAAGTTTTCCCTCAAAACACAGAGGCACGAATGGAGTTACTATTAGTATATAATAGTTTGCGTCACGATAAAATATTCTGTATACAGAGGCAGCCACAGAGGAAAAGGCCGACTGAATCGACACCATACTTTTTTAACCCCCGACATAAAAACGATGGAGTGTGTGTGTGTGTGTGTGTGTCTTTGGCATCATAGCTCCCGAACAAATGAACTGATTTCGATGTAGCTTTTCTTTGGAAAGCTGAATTAGTCGGGAGTGTTCTTAGCTTTGTTTGATCAAAATCAATCCAAGAAAGCCGCCGCCACAAATTGGCCGACTACATATTGTTGCACAAGTCCCTCAGCATAGATGTCAAATGATAGGGCTTGACTAGTTTTTTTTCATTTTGTAGGTATACCTATTATCTTAGAAACACACATAAAGTCTCCATATGAGTTACTAAAGTCTAAAATGTCCCACATCCGTGTGTCCCACACTCATCTGATGGACAGAAAACTTTGTGTATTACTTTAAATTATCAATAGGTACTGTGGAATACACATAAGATAATTCTTGATCTACTATAAATATAAGTATTAAAGATGTATTACTACAGAAATATATATTTATTATCAGAGCAAGTGAACACGACTCCATGGCCGTCGCAGTGAACAAAACAAACGCTTTCATTTCAGCAGGTTTCGTCCGCTGTCGAAACTTATTTGCATAAGTAAAACTGGCAAATGAAGCGAGAAATGCATGTGAACCAAATGATGCTGTTTGCTCGTTGCGAACTAAATGCACTTACATCTTTAAGTCTTGATTTTATTGCATTTTACCGTCTCTACCATGGTGAATGCTCTAGTGAGCTCTTCTAATTAATCCCACCCTCTCCTTTCCTACACAGGACAACACGTGCAGGGCTTAGATGTCACTCGCATACGGTCAGAATATTCCATCAAGAACCAAGCGGTTCAGTGAGTCATTCCTCTGCCGCACCATTAAGTCTTGGAATTCCTGACCAGCTCACGTGTTTCCTTCTTCCTACAGTCCCGGGTCCTTTAAGCGGGCGTGAAAAAGCATTTGATTCATCATTGTAACAAAACGTGTTTGTAATGGTGATCCTCTTTCCTAAAACTTTGCCTTCAACTTCACAATCAGGCGGGATGAAGTCAAATTGTCGTGCCTTAAATAAAGAAAGAAATATATAACACCAATCACATTTTATACTCATATTTTATAATGTACAGTAAGTTTAACCCAGCTTCAACCATTTTTTGTGCAAAAAGTTCACACAGATACACCTCGAACTCATAGAAGGTCTGACTATTGCTATTTGTGATTTCAGTGTTCCTAAACAGTGTAAAGTTGTACCTAATACAAAAACAAGTGAATTATCACTATAAACCTAAAACTAAAGTACCATGGTTCGGTCCTCCGTGTAAAGTACCTATATTGCTTTAAAATCGTAACTTGACTACCTAATAGTAGAGACGAAAAGATTTAGAATTTATCTAAATCTTTTCGTCTCGGATGATTTGATTTGACAGCAAACGTCACAACCGACAACCATCTGCCATCCACAAACATTCACGTTCTACGCTCTCTCATTCAGTGAACAAAGCGTTGTACCAACTGGTTGTACTGATGGCGCGAATTGGACGTGTGGCTTACCGAGGCGCGCCATAGCTCGGCGAGTGCCATGCTGCACTAACATACTAACCTGAGAATATTTAATCTTTTTCTTTTTGTTTCTTATTCGTTTCTTTTCTTTTCATTTTAGTTCAATAAAATCAAACATTATGCTACCTCCTATTATTAAATATAATAACAGCTTAGCAAACCCGGCGAACTCCGTTTCGCCACCAGATGGCTTCGTTTTATCAAAGAAAAATGATTTTCCCGCTTTACTGTTGAAATTTTTCCTGAATTTTCTTTGCCAGAAACCTTACGGAGCCCGAGACCTTTCCAACGAATGCAAAACCGTGGAAATCGGTTCGTGCGTTCTGGAGTTATAGCGTCAGGAAGGAAACCCCGACTTATTTTTATATAGTATATAGTAGAATAACTATTACTTCTGAAGTAGGTAAAGGTGTGGAAATCTGCTGAAAGAGATGTAAGTGATGAAATAATACCAAAAAAACGGGATAGAACAGTTAAAAAGTGGTTTTATTTCATAATACCTATATATATATATATATATATATATATATATATATACCTATACCTAAATCTAACAGCGCTTAAATCGAACCATATACATCACAAAACCTACTGAGGTTTCAAACTGAAGTGAACACTGGTTCGCTTAAGGGTATAATTAACGGTAATCCCTTTATATTGATTTTGAAATGAAGCTTGACTGGAAAGTGAGTGCAATCACCAAAAAAGATCATTTAACTTCTCCTTACAATCAGATTACACGCGCGCCGCCGCCGCCGCCGCACGGTGACAGTACTCCGGTCTATTTACACATTCAAGTTTACATAAATTCCCATAAAGCTGAATATTGGCATAGTTGTTCAAAACATCATTATAAAGAAAATCTCAAAAGTCCTCATCGTTCCGAGGTGTGCTAAAAATTTGGCACGGGGTCAAAGGTCAAAAAAATGAGTTTTTTGCGATTTTTAGCGAAACGGTGAGTTTTTTCGCAAAATTACCCCAGTACAAAATTGTAGATCACAAAATTCTCTACAAAAAATATTATATATCAATAATTTTTTTCCTAAAAGCCACCATTTTGGAGATATAACGTTCCGAAAAGTTGGATCAGTCGTAATCCCTCTATTTTGCACACGTTTCCACGCCACCTATGAGGTAGTGTACAAAGCGCGTTTTTTTTAACGTGGTTTCCCCAGTAGGCCTATTCCACGGGTCTGCTGAGATTTTATATGTTTTAAAACTATTGCAAAATAATATTATATATTATAGTGGGCAAAAACAACGGCGGTGTAATTAAATAAAATACTTAAAATAAAAAGTTAGTCGTCTGATTCATAACTGTCCAAGATTTCTGTTTCTTCTTCTTCTTGATCTTCTTCTCCTTCTTCTTCCTGTTCATCCTCTTGTTCTTCTTCTTCTTCTTGTTCTATTTCACACGTAAACTGCCCCAATAGCGATTCCTGATCGGTATCAAACGAATCTTCAAGAGTTGGTGACTCAACATTCGAGCATGATCGGCCTTGACAGTGTGTGCATGCCAGGGAACATCAACAACAACATCACCAACTCTTGAAGATTCGTTTGATACCGATCAGGAATCGCTATTGGGGCAGTTTACGTGTGAAATAGAACAAGAAGAAGAAGAAGAACAAGAGGATGAACAGGAAGAAGAAGGAGAAGAAGATCAAGAAGAAGAAGAAACAGAAATCTTGGACAGTTATGAATCAGACGACTAACTTTTTATTTTAAGTATTTTATTTAATTACACCGCCGTTGTTTTTGCCCACTATAATATATAATATTATTTTGCAATAGTTTTAAAACATATAAAATCTCAGCAGACCCGTGGAATAGGCCTACTGGGGAAACCACGTTAAAAAAAACGCGCTTTGTACACTACCTCATAGGTGGCGTGGAAACGTGTGCAAAATAGAGGGATTACGACTGATCCAACTTTTCGGAACGTTATATCTCCAAAATGGTGGCTTTTAGGAAAAAAATTATTAATATATTTTTTGTAGAGAATTTCGTGATCTACAATTTTGTACTGGGGTAATTTTGCGAAAAAACTCACCGTTTCGCTAAAAATCGCAAAAAACTCATTTTTTTGACCTTTGACCCCGTGCCAAATTTTTAGCACACCTCGGAACGATGAGGACTTTTGAGATTTTCTTTATAATGATGTTTTGAACAACTATGCCAATATTCAGCTTTATGGGAATTTATGTAAGCTTCCTCCTGATTTTAGGCTTAAATAGACCGGACTACAGTCCGAATAAATCAGAATTCATTTGGTTTTACAATTCGTGAATATGTAAAACAGATGCTATAACATTACTAGTGACATTTATATCCTTAAATCATAGGAAGGTGAGACACTGCTCGTCGCGCGTTATCAACTGCTGTTATCAACTCTCACGATAACGAGTTGCGTGTTGTCGTCGGTACGTCACGCGTTATTCTAAACGGTCATAGATTTCTGCACAGTAGCACTAGCATGAACTCCTATTGAATTCGTAACGTAAAGGTTTCGAGAGAACAGAGCATTGTGATAGGAAGTCTGCCTCTTGTGAACCTGTGCGCGTGTGTAGCCCGCCAATCGCAATGCTCTATTCTGTCGATACCTTTACATTACGAATTCGATAGTATTCCGTGCTAAGGCTACATACAGTACAGTGTGTTGTCACCTAAGCGTCTCTTCCCTCTTTCTAGCTCATGCGGTGGAGTAACCCACAGGATGACATCTCAATGCCGTCAATCTCATTGCGGTTCGTGGTCACAAGTATTGACGAAATGTCACATTACAGAATGGCGTCTGTTAGCATCAATGTCGTATACCTATTGTGTAAGTAGGTATATCGAATAGCATGTTAGAGTACCTACTGGGAAAATCTATCGCAAAACGAACGGTGGAATATAAGGTTACATGTAAAATCTCTTCGTTGAATGCCAAAATACAGTGGAAAGCTTTTAATTACTAAACACAAGTCACAATGTACACGCTCATACACAAACATACAGTAGTTTGTACTAAACAGTAATAAATTGTGCGGAATTACGTAATAAACGTAATTCCGCAGTATTCCGCAGAGCGAGCTAGTTCCGCGTAATAGTCGAGACACTGTCGTTACGGCAAGAAAGGGATTTTATTCAAATAGTTCCGTCTGCGGTACTATATTGAAATTCTTGCGCCACCGCGCCGCGTTACCTCGCGACCACGCTCTTATTTATTAAATGATTTCATTTAAACATGGCGATAAAATGGTTCCTATATGTGAACATTCATAATGTGATAAAAAATACTGAAGTCCTAAATAAGTAAGTAATGCAAATAAATATGTAAATCGTCTGAAGGATGTAAAGTAAATATTTGATAAAAATCTATAAATTATTCATATTTTATTTTACACATTTTAATATGAGGTAAAAATATAATTCACTTAAAAAAAATAACCTGTGTAGGTGTTTGAGTGAAGTGAATGTATACTTGTAAAATACTGCTGTAGTATGGGTAATGGACTGCTGAGACGAGGTCTCGGGTTATCGAAGTTATTTGTGTATTTATTGCAGGTTTATAAGTGCCCGGTTAATGGCAATAGGCTCACCATATTGGGAAATAAACATGAACTGGCGAAATGTGGGTGCTAGCACCTCTGCCTACCCCTTCGAGGATACAGGCGTGAGTTTATGTTATGTTATTATGTTATGTTAACCCAGCCGAAGCCAACGAAGATAGTAACGTCGAACTCAAACCGACTAAACATTACACATTACCGAAGGTGAGGTAGCCTCTGTCATGTTCCTCACGTTAGCCATGTTTACTCCTGGGCTTCAAATAATAGCCGAGTCGTTTAGAAGTGAGCCATCCAGTAAATATTCCGAAACGAAACGTTGTGTTTAATTAAAGTGCCTACTTGCTTTAATGATCTGATGTTAATTACGTGCAGCCTCCAGCCGCCTGGCGCTCGTTAATAGCCAATGTTGTCTCGAGCGATACGAGTTATTTAGACACGACAAGTGACCGCAAACGTGACCGTTCCTATCTATCCCACCACACTTGCCCACTACACTTGTCTACCACACAATCCTACCATCCTTATCCTTGACTAGCTGTTGCCCGCGGCTCCGCCCGCGTGGATGTCGATTATCGCGTTGTACGACTCTACTCGATTCACTACTTGCCTCTCTATACTACTTTTCCTTGCTGTCATGACAACGGAAATTGTTAGCGATATTAGCGCCAATGTATAGAAATTTACCGGATCAATTGAGATTTATGATTATTACTCCGCTCCCTTGTATGGTAGCGTGATTATATATAGCCTATGTTACTCCTAGATATTGTAGCCTGTTAGAGGTGAAAGAATTGTTTAAATCGGCCCAGTACTTTTTGAGCCTATTCATTACAAACATACAAAAATAGGTACAAATCTTTCCTCTTTATAATATTAGTATAGATATAGATATAGATTAAGAGCTGTGAAGAGTTTTAAAGTCAACCTTATGCGTAAACCAAAACACGTAATACCTAAACTCAGGTTTTGTCTAATGACCCAAACAACCAAATAAATTCAAGGTATATGTTTAGGAGAAATTCGGCTGTTCAGGTAACTCAGTTGGTCAGAGGGTTCCCCTAGAAGACGACCCCCAGTGATCGTGCACCACCAATTTACCATTACTATACAATACTATCTCTCTCTCTAAACATAATTGCTAAATTTCTTCTAAATTGTTGTGGTGTGCAGGTCTAGATTTTACAACCTGAACCTTGGTAAACTAATAAACTATGCGACAAGCACAACTATGTATACAACATACTTCCATACCCACACACTGCTTCTTCATTCTGATCATAGACCTTTTTTATCGTGCGCAAAATCTCCACGGAAAGCCGGAGCCGGTTGGCAAGATTATGTCGGACTTCTATTGTTACCGGAGGTGAGATTGTAACTAGTCAACATATGCCCGGCAGCTCGGCCTGACCTCCGACGCCCGACTGGCCTCCGCTACTCGCTAGCCGCGCGGGCATGGAATCTTCTCCGAAACCTATTTTGCCGCACACCTATCATAGACTGAAATTTGCAGTAGTTTGTCATCATGGTCTTTAGTAACGCAGTCAGTACGACTTGGGACTCATGATTTTATGTCATCTGTGATAATGTCAAGGTGCCTTGAGCCCATTGGCAGGGGCATCGGCGAAGGCAACACTCCAGTCATCTAGCTACTCTGATCGCAGTTGAATGAATACACAGATATTAAATCTGTAAGTATATTGAATTACTCTAACCACCAGTCACAGTATACTACCAAAATGTAATGTTGTATGAAAGATGTTCTTTTGTATCGTTAACAATACAAGGACAGGTGCCTTCAAGTAAGTAGGTACAGCGTTAGCTTACAGTACGTAAACTTACACGCAATTTCCTTAGAATCTTGAACAAGGAGAGGGTATAAGAATGTAGAAAATATAGCGCGTTTCGCAGGACGCGTGAAAATTTTTCAATCAACCCTTTGCCTGCCAACATGCCTGTTTAACCGAGCGACAACAAAAACGGCGATTCATGAACATTCTCAATTCAAAATGGAATGCGCTCGAGACGGTGAGCGATGGAACCCGAACGGTAACGGAGCTTTACGAACAATGATCAATATTCTGCTTATGTACTTTATTTTAAACAAGCTGTAGCCCCCGCCTCCGTCCGCGTGGATTTGTAAGACCGTTCCCACAACCCATGGTAACCTATTCCCTGGATAAAAACTAGTCTATGTGTTACTCCAGACAACTTATATAGTACTCTTGTAGCAAATTTCAGTCCGATTCTACTGGGCCGCTTGAACGTGATTGGATACATACCAAACAATTGAACATCATCACAAACATTCTCATTTATAGTATTGGTAGGATTATTTGCTCCCTTAGTAACCATTACGAGAAGACTTTACACTACGAATACCATCCGCCATCAGTCATCGACACCCTCATCATATTTGGGAGACAGATACGTCGTAGCGTAGCTCGCTACGTCGCAACAGGCAATCACATATATCTAAGTGAATACAATGAGGTAGGGTGGATGATGGAGCGGGGCACGGGGCACCACGCGACTGAGAGTTTAAGGCTTTACCCTAGCTGTGACTGCAACTAAACGTTAGGCACGAGTAGTGAACCCTAAATTTTCTTAAAATGCGCAGTATGCGTTTCGGGCTGTACTTTGAGGATAGCACAGGGTACAACGGTGGTGAACGAGCCCAAAACTGCCAATCATAGATTATATCAAAACAAACTGAATGCGCCAGAGCCTCGTATCTCGCGACTAACATCCAAGAGCCGCGCTTATAGGTATGGTATATGAAGGGCCACTCTATTGCCTAATATAGGTATGTGAGGAAGATGATGATGAAGGTGAAAGAGAGAAAAGAAGAGAAGAAAAAAGACGACAGCCTCTGTGATGCGGCGGTATTGAATACGACTGCCACGCAGGAGGCGCGAGTTCGATCCCCGCTCATTGCAAATATTTTTATGCATGAATTATGGCTATTTGCACTAGTCAGGTCGTATGTCGGAGAACACGTTAAGCCGTCGGTCCCGGTTGCCATACGAACATCTATTTCAGTCGTTACGGGTAAGTCCCGTAACGACTGAAATATTGGGTGATTCGAGTCCTCAAAATTCCGACTAGCCTAACTACAGAACTTCAATATCGCCAATTTGGTTGTGGGGGTCCGATGGCAGTCGCTTCTCAGAACATATCGAATTTAGCAGCATCTTAGTTAGACTAGAGAGCCGACCCCAACTGAGTTGGGAAAATAGGCTCAAATAATGATGGTGAAGTAATGAAGAAAGATCGGAATCGAATCCACCATTTTATTTAGTTACTACACTACTTTAGTATACTTACATCTCATAAACTCTTCTCCGCTGCCCCAAATGTGATGGGGATTTTTCTATGTAAAAAATACTAATGAAATTACCTAAAATATGATTTTTCCATAACGTGTGCGGTGGCAGCGTCGCGCCGCGCTGCTGGTCGCTGTAAAACCATTTTAATTGAAAAACTTTCCAGTGCAAAGAGGCTTACGGAGCACAATGTACAGCGTTACGTTGTTTGAAGCCTTATTTATGTTTTACCGCCTTAACTTTGCTCTCTTTTAAATTAACCTCGCGCAAATCGCTCGCCCGCTAAGTATTAGACAGCGGGTATCACAAAACATTTATTTAAAACATATAAAAAGGAAATATGAACATAAGATATTCAAGTAGACGTTACATGGCGGAAATCTATTACAAAAAAACATTATGGGAGGGGTATCCTCCACTGAACCACGGTTTAACAATCCCAGCCATAAAAAGGCTTTTTAGCCAAAGAAATATGATTTCATATATGCAGGATTGCCCGTCTGTATTTTTCTCAGTAACGCGTAAACGAGTAGGTATCAAGTTGAAACTAATACCGAAAAGTCGGCAACGTCTAGAAGCGTTGTATAAATCAAAGTTGCCGCACACATTTATGTAGCAAATTAATGCAACGCGACAACCGCGACTGCATTTTCTTTTTAATGCCTGCTCTACACTTTAGCTTTTATACCACTTAGGTGGTCTGGGCGTCGTTGTGTAGATTGACCTTGAATATTATTAGGATATTACGCACGAGTAGAAACAGTAACAAAAACACACTAGTGCACACTAGTCGGTTCTTGTTCCTCCAGTGTAAAACGCACGAGGTGGTCAGTCGACCAGTTTCCTTTCCCTCCTCCCTCTCCCTGCCCCCACCCATCACTAGTGTGGACGTGAGGACGTACCACTCTTACGCTATTTCTCAGCAGTCGCTGAGAGGAGACTAGTGTGTGTTTTATTAACTTTGTGTATTCCGTTCTATTTTTACCAATGGCACTTTTGTAATGCTACGTTAAATTATAATCCAATATTAACTACATTGGTAATATAAAGTTAGAAGACGAGATCAAAAGCTATGAAACATTCATATGCAATTTGTATTTTGTGATAACGTTGAAATATTGTGCAACCTGCTGTTGTAAGCTATAACATTTTAATGCAAATTTATTTTAGTAGGTGTGTACCTACCACCGTATCGAAACGTACTAAATTATTATAACAACAGGGGCTTATTGTACATTATTAGAAATAGATACAATATACAAATGACTAACAGACTAAATGATTAGATATTAACTGCACTGCACTGACTGCTACCATACAGAGCCAATGCCTAATATCATGCTGGAAACATAATAAATATCACTTGTTGAAGTACAGACCTCGGAGCTTACCATTATTAAAAACAATCACATATTCTGTGCAAACTAATAAATAGAAACGAAGCGGTCACTTAACGTCATATTTATAGAGAGGGTATCAACCGTGATGGATGTTGCGCGCATGTTGGCCACGATGCTCGTGGCGACCGCGACGATGTCCCCCCGGCTGACCGCCTGGAGAGTTCAAAACAAAGCAGAACTGCGTGTGTACCAGGGAGTAACTGACGTCACCAACAAGTATCCTTACGTGGTCTTGTTGATTCTTGGAGGACAACGAATATGTACCGGCACTCTTATAACACCTGATTGGGTTCTAACCGCAGGGCATTGCGCTGAGCCTATACCAACACAAATACAGTACGGTAAGCTCTCTATCAAATTTAATGAGACCGACTCGAAGAGTGAAGTGATTAGGATAGTAATACATCCACGATACGTCTGCGATCCATTGGCACCTAACGATGTAGCTCTATTACTAGTGAGGCCGGGAGTGCGCTTGGACGAGTACGGGACTGTATCTGCGGTAGACTATTCGACACTGCTGGGTCTCTCTGTAGAGTACGCGGGCGGTGGAAGAAGTTATTATTTCAAACGTAACACTCGAAACAAATATTTGAAGAGAATCCGAGATTTGACCTGGCCGTTGCGAATAGGGCAAGGTGTTGTCAGTCCCTGTATATCTGCAATGAAAGGATATATTTGTGTAACACCTAGGTGTTTATTACAACAAATGGCTTTGCAAGGAGATTCAGGCGGGCCCCTGTTTTTAGATAACAAAATAGTTGGAGTCGCTTCATCAATTACTGCGGAACATGTGCTTGGGAACCGGGAAGTATATTTTACACCAATAAGTCCACATCAAGAATGGATTCATAATGTTATCACTCAGAAATCCAATTAGAACTATCCAGCTCGTTTACAAAATATTCAATTCTGGTGTCTGCAATCTAGCAGAGCAGAATTTGGGCCACCCCATTTTTCCCACGGAGTGCCGTACAGGCGACTAAGTAATAGGACTTTTTATAATCAGCATAAGAAATGAAATGAAAATAACATAACTATGTAAGTGGGGCTTCCATAAAACATACATGATTTTAAACACAATATTATTAACGGCAACTGGTAGATCCTTGGAATATTCACGGAATATTAAACTGCATATTCACTTCAAAAATAAATAAGTACCTAGGTAGTAAAATATAATACATTACGAGGATAAACAATGTTACAGAAAATGCGAGTCAGACTTGTTCACCAAGCGTGGTGGTCTTTTTTAATATAACATGTAGTTTGGTTTACTTATAATAAATATGTGCGAGAGCAAGAGACAAGGATGACCAAGCATTTTTATCATTAATCTACTTTATATTAACCTTTATCCATTAAACAATGACTTAGTGAAATTCGTCAGATTTTCGGTAGATGCCTTCAACGTCGCCCCCTAAAACTTAAAGGAGAACTTCGAATGCTTTTAGACGAGTCTAGCAGTTCAGGTGGCCAGAGCGTTGTCCCTGTAAGAGATGGTCGCGGGTAGGTACCGTGTCTAGGTAGACATTCACCAAAATGTCATTAAATTACGGCTTCTTGCTTATAAATAGACTACCAATCGGCCCGCTCTGAGAGCCTTGTGGAATGAAAATCCATGGGTAGTGTATAAACGATTCAGCCACCAATTGCATTTGCACCATTTTGATTGAGTTCACAATAGACGGCACTTGTACTAAGTCAAGACACCGGCGCGGCGGGCCTAAAATGCCCATTTCGTGAAACGAATCGTATTCCAGTTCGTCCGATGAAGCGCTTTCAATTCGTCGACTGTCGCAAAATAAAACACATTTAAGACGATCCGTCCACAATGCGATGCGTCGGTTATTCTTAATGCAATAATTTAAAATAAAAAGTGTGCTCTAATGCTGAGCTAGTTCACGGTCGCAGCACTAGCACAAACACATCGCGAGCTCATATATACGAAATGTCGTAATTAAGACGCCCTTTGTGCATATAAGACGAATCTGTTTATTCAGGACACGCTCCAATTTCATCTGCGTAATCATTTACAGAGCTGAGTTTATTATACAGTTAAAATTATAATTCAATTTACACCAACGTAATACACACATTTGGGGGTATTAAAATTCTGAAATCATTGAGGTACGAACTATTGAGCCTCCTTTCTGTGGACCCGAAGTGTAGCAGAAGTTGAGACGCCTTGCTGCCCTTTGGAGAGGACACTCGACATTCGGAAAGAGATGGAAGCTAGATTAGCAAACTAACGACTCAGATGAGGCGGATCTCAAGAGACAAAGGCCTGAGATCGGTGAGCGTCCGACTCACCGGGAGTAGGGGCGGACTTCGAGATAACCACTAACAATTTTTAATGATCCATGATCTTGTGAACTGTGCAGGACAATTAACATACTTTTCATTTGGGGCACGTCAATTTGACTTTACCTTGCCTGTTGGTAAGCTGAAGGCAAGGTCTCAGGAAAGAGGGTCACCATTACAAACACGTAGTGTGTTACAATGGTGGCGCTCGGCTTGCCTGCCTGCCTGCAGCACGCCCTGACCAGATGCTTTTTCATGCCCCACTTAAAGGACCCAAAACTGCAAGGAAGAGGTAAACACGTGAGCTGGCAAGGAATTCCATGACGGAAAAACTCACCGAACCGCTTGGTTCTTGATGGGATATTCCGCATCGTATGCGTGACACCTAAGCCCTGCACGTGTTGTCCTGGTTAGGAAAGGAGTTTGGTGGGATTAATTGGAAGAGCTCATCAGAGCCTTCACTCACCAGAATGTACACATATATAATAATCTTGATCTGACCTCACTATCTGTAACGCTGATTGAAAAATCGAACTGTAGGCGCATCGCGAAATAAAATGCATACACGCTACCAACGCAGCGCAGCGGGGTGATTCATAGCAACTTTAGTACTCAGCGAGGCTATCCATCACTCTCGAGCCATTTGAAACGGAATAAATCACGCAAGGTTCGATTCTCAGCATTTTAATCGTTTTCGTCTTTTTTTCAGTGAATTCTTGCTTCTATGATTAGTGAGAGCTCAATACCAAACGATAAACTGAGCAATAACTACAAGGAATCCCTTCACTTCATGAGACGGTTTAACTCGCACTGTCACACTCGAGATGCTCGGATTTAAATTACATTTCCAACACTTGAAATTCTTTAATAAAAGTTAGCACTTTCCTCGCGTTGCGGAGTGCGGAGTGCGGACGCGGACGCGGATGCCCAGTGCTGACAATAAATTCGTACAAGATAGTTGTACGGACACATTAGGGCAAGCTGCCGCGGGCCCGCCTGCTAATGAGAGCGGTGCGACATACCTTCACAGCCGCTCCTCTGATGGTTCCGAAATAAGAATCGGGATTCACAGCATAATTTAGCGTAATTCCTAAAACATCTCTTTTGAGGACACTACTATTTGTTGTGGTATCGTTGTAAATACTCTACTCTACTCTCACTCAAGTTCTACCAATTTATTTCGAATACACTTTTTATCCAGAACAATCAGGCGAGGTGAAGTCAATTTGACAATTGATTTTACCTCGCTTGATGTAAGCTGATTGCAAAGACTCAGGAAATAGAGTCACCATTACAAACACGTACAGTGCTACAATGGCCGCGGCCTCATCAGATGCTTTTTCACGGTTAAAAGGTCCGGGACTATAGGAAGAAGGAAACATGTGAGCTGGTAAGGCATTCCAAGACTTAATGATGCGACAGAGGGAAGACTTACCGAGTCGCTTGATTAATACAAATTGGCTTATACAAATTCAACTTATGGTTATCTACAAATACATTTATGATTGGTAGAGTCGCACTTGTAAGTTAGCTCTGCCAGCCAAAGACTACATCGATTAAGTAAACTTGAATTTCTCAGTGTGTAGTGTGCAGGAATACGTTGGGCCAGCGTTCTTTTACCTTGTATACCTTTTCTACTTGCTCAAGCATAACCACCGTATCAGGAACATGCATTCACCAAATTCTATTTAATTTCAGAAGCTATTGGCTTTTTTGGTTATGTAATCCAAAAAAGTCAATAGTCAGTTGGGGATGTCATGGTATCTTTTGGAATTGTCAGGGATTACCTTGACGACTTCGTTTGACAGTTATTATCTGCAGAGAGCTCCATAGCCGAGGAATCAATCCTCTCAACGTACTTTTACATGACCGTTGAATTAAAACGAGGAAAATGTTCACGAGTCAATAAACTTTTGAAATCATACGTTACGTGGGCGATACGATTGTTCGCTGCTAAGGGCATAGATGTGAACGTATTCCTATTTCCTGCAAAAGAAGCTATTGAATATTTTAGTGTATAGCTCTGAAAACTCTAAAAATATTAGTAACTAGTACTTTTGATGGCCGTTCGTAATGTCACGCCGCAGCTATCGAGAGCCACTATGTCTGAATACAGTTCCAAACTGTTACAGAAGGGCGCTCATTACGTTCCCGGCACGTTTGCATGCAGATTGTCTTAATGTCTCCGTCGGGCCATTCGGCTAGACCGTAGCGCCACGCGCGGGGAAGAAATTGTTCTAAAGGTACGACATTTAGGTATTGTTTGAACACCAGTTTCATCATACCATATTTCAATAACAATGTGAATAAGTATAAAACATTATAAGCTGCGATAATTAAAAATATATTTGTACCTACTAGTCTACATTGTGCTTTGTGCCTGAATTAGGTAATCCTGTATCACAGGGGTTAATGTTGGTTAATAGTATTTATGGCTCAATTTACACCGCGGCGGAATGGAAGCGACTGTAATTGTAGGTAGGTACAAAGCATAATGAACTCAATGGCAATTACGATACATCTTAGAGTCTTGTCTTGAGAATACGCGACGATTCAGCGGAAGATGCGCGACCTTTTTTGACTCGTATAAGTCTGTATCGTTATGTACTTGATATAAAGTTCTAAAACTAAGGGATAAATGATGTAAAAGAAGTAGATTTTAAATGATGTAAAAGAAGTAGAGTTTCGTCCCAGTTTGCCCACAGTCCCCCTGGGGCGAACTGGGTCTGTCAGGATGCTGGCATGCTGACCGACCATGACGGTCCTGACACACTACGAGTCTCAGTAAGACAGCAGCAGCCTCTGGACAAAGAATGCACGTACCGATAATTGTTCTGAGTAAAAATTCCCCAGACTCAGGTAAGTATGATATTATGCGTACCTGCGTAAAACCGTCTAAGTTTACATTGTACCTCATCGATAATTTCTAGTCTACAATTTCTTAAATTTTCTCGTCACCGAATTCAAGGCAATCACGACTTTGGAAACTTAAATCGAATAAAATTGATTGATCACACCTTGCTGCGTTTCACATTTAAATTATGAACTTTCAGCCGTCTTCTCCATGAATAAAACAATGGCTCTTCTACTTTTCTCAGATTTCTTTTTTCTTTGTACTTATTTTTTGAATATTTTTTTTAGAATGCTAATATAAAATTTATATAAAACTCGTGTATCAACTCGAGTAAAGTTGAAGATGCTTCCACTTAAGCATCTCAAGCACCAATAGTGTTAATGCGAGGACACAATTATTGTTTAAAGCAGCCCAGCCCACCCGAACCTAAACAATAAGATAAATTTATATTCCATTACGTTCGAACAAGTAGTCTTTTATCCTCCTGTGAAATCAAAGATTGAAGCGATCACAGTTCGCAGCAGATCGAAAAGGAGTGATTCCACAACTTTCCTCCATTCCTAGTTAGGTAATTTAAACTTGGAAAGAAATTATAAGTTTTCTGAAAACGAATGTCATATTATTTCGAGTTAATATACGCATTAAGTATTACCCGATATCAAGTCAAATAATCTTTCAATATTTTCATACCCCACAAAATATTCTGATCATTGAGATCCTATATCTAAATGATAACTAAATGTAAACACAGGTAATATAATACTAAAGTATAAAAATTTGATATTTTGTAGGTTTTCGGAGATTAAATTAACGCCGCCGTTAAAAATTAAGTTTGATTACTGGACTCACAATGGTATTTATTGTTTCGACCTAAAATATATGTCGTACCTACCTATCCACTATGGCAGCGAAATTTGGTCAAAACTTACGAATGATTGCGGTGGCAGAGGACGGTTCATATTTAATTAAGTAGACATGTTGTTATATTGTATCTATACTCGTCCGAGTTCGTGTTCGAAAATGTTTACACATTCTAAAAGTAATCTAGCAGCGTGCAACGCCCATAAATCTATGAAAATTGACTGAGGTAAAATCTTTTTACAATTTATGTCGAAGTTTTTCCTGTCGATAATAAAATTGCTTAAGTTACGTCTCATACCGTATTAGAAAGAAGATGAAATTTTAAAATTGTAACTTTACATTCAGGTCATCTTTATTATTATGTGAGATCATAATAAAGATGACCAGTAAGAACAGTAGAAGATGAAAACTAGTGAGATCGTTCTAAACCGGTGGGCTTGGGGTGCGGTTTGGCATTCCTTTCTACGATATTAGTAATATTTTACTATTGCTATCATAGGAATTAGTAAACCGTGGGTGAGCGGTGGTTAACCCTACAAAAAATTTTTTGTAATAGATTTCCGCCATGTTACATCTACTTCAATATCTTGACGTACCTACTAGTAGATTACATAAAGTTCTATATTCGAATACTGAATCCTTGGCGACCTCTGTCTCTGCGAATAATATAATCTTTGGCCACTGAGAGTGGACTGTATCTGTTGTCGCTTTGTTTCAGTAAAGGCTATAGATTACTTTATTTTGAGCCGCGCTTACATTTTGGAGGATTACCGGATAAGACTGATTTGAGTAAAATATTGTTCCAGCGGTTGGTATAATGTGATGGAAAATTAATTATTTTTACTCAACTTTGCTGGTGGGCTTTCGATAACTTACTAAGAAGAATGATTCTGAACACACATTTATTTATTTAAAACATTATGATTTCTAGAGCCTCGTCCCAAAAACAAAATCAAACAATCAACCAGCACATTGCAGTCGACTGACGGACATTTCCACGCTGGCCTGTTATAGGGTTTTATTTCGTGTTTTCCTTCTCGCGCAGTGACACTGTTGTCTCTTGCGACACTTTTTCCGTCACCACACAGATACAAACACTAAATAAAGAATAGCCACTAAATAAGAAAACAAATAATAAACTAAATCAAAATTAAAAGCGTGTGTAAAATTGAAATAAAACATCATTTGCTTTTCTTCTACATTCAAGATCGAATCCATACATATTCTGTAGATAGTTAGTTATTATCGATATTTTAAATATCGTCCGGATCGATATGTTTTCAAATATATCACTCAAGAACTCACGACAAATTGATTGAACGCATTTTAAAAACGATAATTGACACCATTCTTCTCTCAACCACGATATTATTGATACAAGAACAAATAACAAACACGTCGACATCTAAAATACGAGTACAATCATTGTAATACGATAGCCGAGTAAATTAACCTGTTCCGAAAAGAACCGCAAGAAAAAACTGGGACAAAACAGGGCAAATCTCGGCGAGTTCGGGCAGCTTGCGGGAAACATTTGTTTTTATCTCCAGCAAGAAACCGTCCTAAATCATTTCGGCCTCGCGGTCTCATCCGAAAGAGTTATCAAGATGTTTCGGACGAAAATTTAGGTACCCACAAAAAGTTACACGGTCGCCAACGAAACTTAATGGATTTTACAAGATTCAGTACTTGGTCCGTACGGAACGTGAAAGAGGATTCTATTGGATGATCGAGCTTCTGACTGGTGGGTGCTGTAATATGTCACTTTTGTCAAACGAGAAAACAAAATTAAGCTGAAAGAGAAAGAACACGACACCCCCAATCTAAGTTCGTATTACTAATGCTATATTTTTTTAAAGAGAAAAGAAAATCAGTACCCATACACCGCATAACACACGGTGTACCTTTACCGGGTGTAAGGGCAACACTTCCCAAGTTGAAATACACTGCATAAATAAATTCACAATTAAAATTATTTGTGACACACTGTGGGGGGGGGGGGGGGAGTATTCAAGCACAAATATCAAACAAAGTTTGAAACTTGTTCTAAGAAGGCTATGGTTTGAAATACCCATTTTATTTGATAACTGCATAGAGTACTTTGATATCAATTCTCTTCGCGCCGCCAGACTTAACCATAACATAAACTCACGCCTATATGCAAGAAAATTGTTATAACTTACACATATTCATCGTTATCTATCGACATCGCTGTGATACAGTCGTCATCATCATCATTCATCCATCGCCATCGCTATAATAGACAGTCGCACATCAACAAGTGTAAAGTGTTGATACTTATAAATGTGCCTTATATTCATAAGTGTCTGTGCAAACGAAACTCAGATGATTTGTTTAGGAGTGATGATACAGTTCTATTCATTGTTTACTAATGTATCTTGCACTTTGGAAGTAATGTTTTTAATCCCCGATTGTTCTAGGTACTGTAAAGTGGCACTAGCTTTTCGACTCGCCTATGCGACTGTCTTGAAAATGTAATATGCACTTGTCTAAGCAGCGACATACCCTATAGTCACACTTGACATGTACGTACACGCCGCAACGACAAATGATTGTACTTATCTTGTTATTTCCCTTCCGGGTCCATGAGATAATAATATGCATTTTTAAATGTCCATACATTCATTCCCAGCGGGTCCATGAAGTTTGTCGAAAGTACAGTCAGCACTACAAATGAAAAGAGGTGTGTAAATTATGAAGTAGTAGACATTATTAAGTAGTATAATTAAGTAGACATGAATTGGTTATATTTTAGGTCCGCCGCGCCGGTCAAAATGTCTATATCAATTGGGTATTTGACTGTCTAGTCAAATCATTTTATTTACTAAATGTCAGAACACCAGGTCTAAAATGGCCATTGTGGATTTCTCATCTAAAATATGTTCATTTGCAGATCAGTAGGAGAAAAAATTAAGACCATAAAATGGCGATATTTATAATATTTTATTTGCAATATGTTCATATTCTACTTGATGTCGCTACAGCAAAAATCAATATACGAGTAGAGACGCGCTGAATCCGTTGTGCAGTGTTTACTAAATTAAGATTTTGCCATTAATACAGCGTAAAACGGTAGTTACGAGTATTATGTTCTTTAAATTTTTACGTGTTTCCAAAAACAAAAGAAAAATGAAATGATTCGCGTTTAAAAACCTGAATAGGTAAAAACTATAAATAAGTTTTCTATTTATTTTTATTTCGGTGTGGCAATTTTTTTTGACATGATTTTAAAAAACAGTTGAGGCACGCAATGTTTATTCGCATTCATTGTAACTAGATGGCGACAATGTTTTAGCAAACTTTTCTAATTTTTACTATAAAATTAACTTATTATAGGTATATAAAATACACTAAACACATTATTCAATATGACTGAATAAAACTAAAAATATTCTAATCTATATTGATACTGCAATAATAGTAAAAGTTATAAACAAAATTTGTCATGGCGCTAGATGGCGGCTTCCTAAAGTAGCACTATTTTTACGAAATCTTTGTTTAATACATTACCAACAAGTTTTATATATATGCAAATAAACAGCTTTAACTTTTTTTATTTGAATATTTAAAAATTAAAAGAAATGAAAAGAAATAATGAATGTGATTAGATTCAGAGGCGTATAAGGTAAGTATAAGGTTTAGGCACGTTAACTATCTTAATAATACAACAATTAGGTACAATGAAATCACCAAAATGAACACAAACACATACCTAAGTCCTGACTAACATGTATACACTATAATAATTGTGTGCATTACACTATAATAATTGTTCGTTATTGTTGATAAAGAGTTTTTATTTATCTATTAAATTTTCTTTTATTTCTAGTATTTATGTTAATCAGTTGACTACATAGTATAAAACAAAGTCTTTCTCATCTTTCCATCATATTCCTATGTGTGCGAAGACACCCTATGTGTGTCTTTAAAACTTCGCAACGGATTTTGATACAGTTTTTATTAATATACTAGCTGTTGCCCGCGGCTTCGCCCGCGTGAATGTTGGTTATCGCGACCAAACATGCCATATTTATGTCCTTTCCCAAGGTCTAGTCTACTCTTTCATCAACAGTCATCATTCTCTGAACCTTTCCCGACGCTGTTGTGGTCGATTTTCCAGTCTAACTGTGATGCTTCTGAACTTCGATATTTTCCGTGAAGCAACTGCCATATGACCTCCACAACCAATGATGGTCCAATGACCAATGGCGATATTGAAGTTCCAAGTTAAATTGTTAAAGTGGTTGGACTTTTGAGGGCTCCAACTACCAGTAACGACTGCCATAGATGTTTATTATTTTTTTTATTTATGGCACGTCTATTTGACTTCACCTCGACTGATGTTAAGCTGAAGGCAAAGTCTCATGAAAGAGTAAAGAGCAAACACGTACATACAGTGCTACAATGGTGGCGCTCAGCTTGACGGCCTCATCAGATGCTTCTTTACGCCCCGCTTAAAAGACCCGGGACTGTAGGATGAGGGAAACACGTGCGCCGGTAAGGAATTCCAAGACTTAATGGTGCAGCAGAGGAGAGACTCATTGAACCGCTTGGTTCTTGATGGAGTATTCTGCACCATATGCGTGTGACAACTAAGCCCTGCACGTGTTGTCCTGTGTAGGAAAGGAGAGGACGGGATTCATTGGAAGAGCTCATCAGAACATTAACCACGGTAGAGACGGTAAAATACTGCCAGGGACCAACAAATCTCTACGCATCTACAAAGGTTCGGACTGTACTCCCAATAATGCGAATCGCGCGTCGCTGCAACCTGTCGAGAGCATCTAATAAGTACTTTGCGAAGCCATCCCAATGATGGGAGCAGTATTCCACGCAGGAGCCAATTTGTGTCTTTTAAAGAAGACACCGCTGCTCCGGCGTGAAAAAACGTTTGTACGGCAACCAGGAACGACGGCTTAACGTGCTCTCCGAGGTACGACCAGACCAGTGCAAACAGCCATATTCATGCATACAACTTTTTGCACTGAGCGGGGATCGAACTCGTGCCCCGTGCGTAGCAGTCGCGTGCACTACCACCACACCACGGAGGTCCTTTCATCAACAGTATACACTATTATAGTATAGGTGTTGCCCGCGGCACCACCAGCGTGGATGTAGGTGACCGCGACCAAAAATAAACATGTTGTCTGTGTTATGACAGCATGCGATTTGCCGTCGACTTCACAGAAGAAGTGTGCAGGTTGCAAGTAGACTTGGGTAAGTGCTGTGAGTACCTAATGTGTAACGCGTAATATAACACGACTGCGTACTCGGTTGCTCTGTTGCATACAGTACCTACTCGCGATGTACTTTTTGGCGAGTGTTGTCCCTTTTGATATGGCAGTTTTAGCATTGTAATGAACGCAAAGGCGTTTTGTCGTCGTTTGAGATGACGATCTTCTGGTGTAGAGTTTGCGGTGTCCTCGTCTAGCCTCCGGGTATGGAATGGCGCACTTTACGCCACCACCGCATCTTGCTTCTGCTAGAGTGACAGGTGGCTCTACCCGTCCCTCCGGGCTCATAGGGGACGGAGGTCATTCGCAGACTGTGCGTGTCCGGAGTCTTCTCCGAAGCCGAGCCGCTATCTCCTTCTCAAGCATTATTTGCTCGTAGAAGGAGACGGCGCATAGTACCATAGCCGTGAGTAATGCAGCGAGCGAAAGAACTATGTGAAGCCCTAAGTCCTCGCTCGCATCACCCTCGTATTACACCTTAACATTTTCTTGTGGTATAAATGTATTACAATCTTCTTCTATCGAATCGACGGCATTAATGATAATGCACTGCACCAACAGCACAGAAACTCTCTTAACCGTCACCCTCCTTTTCTTTCCACATGGTCGGCAGCACGTGTGTGATACCTCTGATGTTTCAAACGTTTTACCGTCTCTACCACGGTGAATGTTCTGATGAGATCGCCTAGTTGATCCTACCTTCATCTTTCCTACACAGAACAACACGTGCAGGGTTTCGTTTAGGTGTCACCCGCATACGGTAGGTACTGTGAACCAAGAACCAAGCGGTTTGGTGAGTCTTCCCTCTGCCGCACCATTAAGTCTTGGAATTTCTTACCAGCGCACGTGTTTCCTTCTTTCTACAGTCCCGGGTTCTTTAAGAGGGGCTTAAAAAAGCATCTGATGAGGCCGTCAAGGTGAGCGCCACTATTGTAATACTCAACGTGTTTGTAATGGCGACCCTCTTTCCGGAGACTTTGAATAGGCCGCGGTAACCACTTTCTATCAGGTGGGCCATGTGCTTTATTCTACGTAAGTGGTATAAAAAGTTATACGAAATCAAGTGGGTCATGTTTAGAGTACTTTAAGTACTGGTATGATAATATTACGTGCGCCTTTTTTACGCCTAAACGTTTTCCTTGTGAATTCTGTAAACAATGTAGGCAGTTCAGTTGAACAATGATGTCAAAGACAGTACCGACATCTATGTCACACTTCACAAATTAAAAGTAGTTTAAAAAAAAAATTGACAGGTCTTATATAGTCCCGTATGTAACGAAACCATACCTTGAATTTAAATCGATCTACGCCATCTATTGTTGCGCCATGTACTAAATAATTGAATAATAAATTTTAATTTCATAATTAATTACGTTTTTTTCTTACAAATATGTACGTAAAAATGAAGTTTTTTTGTTCACATACTTGACTGGACGTAATAAGACATAAATATCATCTATAAGAATAAAACAGCGCCCTCTATATCTTTACTCATATTTCGTTTAACATCATTAATGCTCACAACTCCGGTTCTATAGAACCGATTGCGATGAAACAAACGTAAGATTTTAAGTCTGACCAAGCCTCTTCGAACAAAAAAAACCGCGTCAAAATCCGTTCAGTAGTTTTTGCGTCCATAGCGGACAAACAGACAAACAGACAAACAGACAAACAGACAAACAGACAGGAAATGAAAAAAAAATATTTTCGTGTTCAGTATCGTTCACTTAACATATCCCAAGTATTTTTTTTTAAATATCTCCAATGTACAGACACGACCGCTTTACAATTATATAATAGTATAGATAGATAGATAGATAGAATGACTCGAGAGAAAATTTTATATGTATAATAAATACACATTTTAGTAGAGAAACACTACTCATTTTAGATGTTCTTAATCTGATGTTGCCAATAAACACCTATTTGGACTTTCATTGCATACGCTGGCTGAAACCCACGAGGCAGATCAAAATAATGTGACACAGAAATGTGTACCTTAAAAAGATCAATAAATTAACATATATCTCTTTAGGATAACCATTTTTATCTTTTACAGATTACACAAAAACAATGTATCATTTTAGTTATATTTTTAGCAATCCATTCCTTATCCATTGAATACTTTATATGCGTTGTGCATCCTTCAAACTATGCAGTTACATACAATAAATAACTTAAAAGTTATCGCAAAGGGAAAATTAGATATGCGTGATGAAAAAAATCATCCAAAGCAAAAAATTAGGTGTAACCCAATTTATTCGTCCACAGAGGATAAACTCACAAGAGCAATTGCTTGCTTAAAAATTTTTGTTATTACCAGAAAGAGTTCATTTAAAAAAACCATTGTTAGGCATATTTGAAGTAGTGTTGCCCAAATTCAGTCTTGGTCTTGCAGTCTTGGTCTTGTTCTTGCGTTTTTGCAAGACCAAGACCAAGAACAAGACCGCGTATTTTTAGCAAGACCAAGACCAAGACTGACCGTGCAAGACTTGAGCAAGAACAAGACTAAGCCTGCAAGACTCTTGCGTCTTGCAGCTAGGACTTAGCGCTATTTCACGGAGTAGTTAGGTGTAACAGTTCGGTGTATAGGTACGCTTAGGAATTCTATGAGACGCAAAAAACTGTATCAAAGAATATGAAAAACTGGACCTATGCGCATTACGACTAATACCATAAACATACCTACATAGCGAATAAAAAAATATCCATTAAAATCAAACTGAGTGCATGCATAGTTATGTTTTAACCATCGGCACTTTGATAATGCGGCATCAAAGGTTTTGTACTTACTTCTCAAAGAAATTTGCCGCTTTTCGGAAGTACATGGTTATAATACACGCGCCGGCGGCTTCTTTTGAAATCATATACAACAATCGTTGCCGCCGCGCCGAAATCACAACATTTGACACTATTAGGGAGTAACCACATTAATCGACGCGGAATCGGCTGAAGCCGGTTAAAAAAGTCTTTATGCCGACGGAATAAGAGTGTTACTAATAGCTTTCGCATCGGCTCGGCTCGGCCGACGCGACGCGGCATCGGCCGACGGCGAATCGAACCGTTTGTCGATTAGCTGATCGCATCCGTACGGCGGCGCTGAACCCAGCGGAACGTTTCCGACTGCTGCCGAACAGCGCTGGAGACGGTCGAACGGCGTTGAACGGCAGTTGAATCAACCGTTCGCATGCCTTCATCTACGACGGTAGCCGAATGGCGCCGAAGACGGCCGATAGGCGTTGGGTAGCAGTCGAATGAATCCGCTCGCGTGCCTTGGAGGTGTCGACTGCCGAACGTAATTGAACAGAGGCCGTGACAGCCATTCGGAGGAGTCGACTGCCGAACGTAAGTGAACAGCCGTCGTGACGGTCGTTCGGAGAAATCGACTGCCGATCGCATGTCAACAGCCGTCGCAACAACAAATCGGCGATAAGCCGAGTAGTGTGGTGATCAGAGTTGTGACATATTTGAAATACTTGTATTTAAAATACAAATACAAATTACAAAATACGTATTTTGGATTTTGTACTTAAGTACTTTTTTTAAATTGTATTTTGTATTTTATTTGAAATACTATTCAAGACGTATTTTGTATTTGTAAAATGGTTTGTAAAATACAAAATACTTTTTTATTCTTAGCTTCATTTTTCTAAAGCATTCCGCGATTCAGTAAAAACCAAAAATGGCCGATGTGGCGCAGCAGCTTTGAAAGTCTATGCGCAAAATCACAGATGAAACAAAATGCATATATAAAACCTGACCCAATCCTCAGTCATTGTTACGTTTTGCAGTGTTGGCAGCTATTTCATCATTTCTGTGTTGTTCACTCGAAAGGTCTTTAAAAAAATGCCAAAACAAATTGTATTTAGACAATATGCCGTGTAGGCAATAAGACGTTATTTTAACGATTTGTATTTAAGTGATAATGAACATATAAATGTATAAATGACAAAAATACAGAATTAGAAAAATATATTTATAAAAAACCGGTATGATTATGCGTCTACACAGACGCAACATGTCAGATGCTTTTTTTGAAGAGCTATAGCCTATATTTGTGATTTTAAAATCTTTAATAAATATAGAAAACCAGTAATTTTACCATAAAGTATTTTATTTCAATAAAGTATTTTGAAAATACATATTTTGTATTTAGTATTTAAATACAAAAGGTAAAAGTATTTTGTATCTTGCATTTGAAATACTATATTGAAAAAGTATTTGCATTTTGTATTTAAATACTTTTCGAAAAGTATTTTGTACATCTCTGGTGGTGATACGCACTCGGCTTAAGCCGTTTCCGCGTCGATTAATGTGGTTACACCCTTAGATTGCCGCCACAGGGCGTAGGTATACTCATGCAAAATAATTTCGAATTTTAAGAGTACCTACAGGTGTTCCAAAGAATAAATAAGTTTCAGAGTGCTTAGAATGAAAATGAATACATTATACTGATCACGCAAGTAGTATTATGATTGGGATAAAATGGTAAGGATAGGTAGTAGATGTCATAATAATTTATTCTAGTAAGTATATATTATAATATTGATTATATGGTTTTAAACTAATTACTTAGGTACTATTATTGTACATTTAGTCATTATATTTCTTAAGTTTTTACAAGAAAAAATAGCAAAAAAGTGTTCAAATATCACCCGTTTGATAAATATTGTAGCCACTTTTAAATATACTTGAAACGTGTAAAAAAATTCTACAAAATTAATAAAATAATATAAAAAGCGTAGGTACTTACCTACTAATAAAATAAAAGCCTGCGATAAGAGTTTTGTATTGCTTACCAGCCCGAATATCTCTGAGAGAGATGATGAGAGTAAGTATTTATTTTGTTTTGTATTGTATTAAGTATATATTTGTGTAAGTATATATATATATTTATATTTATGTAGCTATAGGTATACTATTATTTACTTATTTAAGTACATCATTATATGTATAGTTTGTATGTCTATTATTTATACCATACTGGTTTCTCACCACAATTCTTCAAGCACCTACCTGACAAATCTCTGCATCACCCTAAGGTTGACTGGTAGAAAATGCCAATGGCATTAAGTCCGCCTTTGTACATTACTATGTATTTGTGCAAAAAGCTTAAATAAATAAATAAAAAATATTTACAAGCAGTGCCCGCGACTTCGCCCACGAAGAATAGTAACTTTATTAAGAAACAGTTACTTCCATGGAAAACGACATATAGGTCAGTTGATTTTTCGACTTTCTTATCAAATCTTCAGTTATTTATTAATCTGATTGATCTTTACTATGGCTATGTTAATTCAAGCTCACAATGTTCCAATTCTAATACGTTTTTCTAAGATTTAAAGTAAACTTTAATAAATAGCAATAGATTAATAGGTAATTGCAAGACTTGCAAGACTCTTGCTGCAAGACCAAGACCAAGGCCAAGACTGGGAGCGCAAGACCAAGACCAAGACCAAGACCAGGTGTATTGGCGCAAGACCAAGACCAAGACTGGCTAAGTCTCGTCTTGTTCTTGCATTTGGGCAACACTAATTTGAAGTACTTATTTTGAATACTCAAACACTTGCATGATACTTCTGATACTACATTTCGATTTAAAAATCAATGCTGCTTTGTTGACTGTACCAAAATACCTCATGGACCCGGTGGGAACTAAAAATACATTTAATTTAAAATGCCATGGACCCGTTGGGAATAAATGTATGAACTTAAAATTTTTGAAAACAATAGATTCGTGGACCTCTGGGAATAACCCTGTAAAATACACCTAAACATGGCTTGGACGATGCGCAATAGGTAATAAACAAAATTACCAATATTATTAGAATGTACGGTAGGTACCGAAGTGTCTCGCCTCGGCTTAATGGATCAAATGGGGAAACTTTTTCCTCACAACTTAATAGAAAAAGGCTCTTCAGGATGCCTCTGCTTTGTTTCCGGAACTAATTCGATTTCTTCTTTTATTTGAATGAATTAAGGATGCGGCCTCGCTCGTGAAGAAAATAACAAAATTAAACTCAATTTGCTTTTTAATACCATTTAGGTGGCAGACAAGCACAAGGCTCACCTGATAGAAAGTGGTTATCCTGGCCTATGGACGTGTGCAACACCAGGGGCGTTACACTCCCACTGTTGATCATGAAGGAACCAATATTACAGTCGCGTGTCTAAACCGCGGCAGGGAATTCATTCCATAGCTCAATTTAAAGTTAAAGAATGTCTCTTACTGTTTTGTGGTAATTTGCGGAACTGTCAATATCAGTACTGGACTGGCTCACCACTTGAGTACGGAACAATTAAAATGAATCTTGTAATTCTGTTCAGTGAAAATGAAGATGAAGAAGAAACAGGAGAAGAACAAGAAGAAGATCAAGAATAAGAACAAGAAGAATTTGAAACTTACGAATCAGGCGAATGATTTTCACCACTTTTGTTTTAATCTTTGCGCTTTGCCATAATCGGATAAAACGACTGTTACACTCCTTGTGTTGCACACGTCCATAGGCCACGGTAATCACTTTTCATCAGGTGAGCAGTGTACTTGTCCGCCACTTAAAAAAAAAGTAAAGCAAGCTTTTTATGCATTTACAAAATATTACATAAATCTCGTAAGTCCCAATCACGTCACCATCAATATAATCCGGCATGTAATCATGGTGAGGCGGAGCCTGGCGTAACGGACAATATATTAAACTCATAATCTTATACAGGCCTATGAAAGATCTTATTAAAGTTCCTTATAATAACCTACTTTTATTCTGCAATAATAGCGTTCATCGAGGCTATTCACTCCGGTTCTCAAAGATTCACGTCGATTTCATATTTGCAACTTTCCACACTTAATGAGAAATGAAAGAAATGTACTGAAATACAGTTTATTATTATTGCACGAAGAATAAAGTCAAAGGGTTAAAGAAATATGCCAAAAACGTAAAATCATAAAATTCAAATTGGAAATGAACCGTTCACTCAAATTGCCACTCAACTTTACTCAAGCAATATTTATCCAGACTAAGCAAAAGTTTCTAAATAGACCAAAAACTGCTGCTGCTGTTTACTGCCCACCCAAACATTCAATCACAGATGACATGTTTACTCAGTATCTGGAAACACTTGGTGCACGGTTCATAGCTGGTGGTGACTGGAACGCGAAACATGTCCAATGGGGCTCGAGGCTAATAAACACAAGGGGGAGAGCGCTCAAGAAGTGTTTGGATAATTTGCATCTCAAGTCCATAGCTACCTCTGAACCAACTTACTGGCCTGCTGACAGTAACAGACTCCCTGATGTTCTAGATTTCTATGTTATGAAGGGACTATCTAGACTATACTATACCATAGATTCTTGCCTGGATGGTACATCTGACCATACTCCTGTCCTCCTAAAAATCAGCACTACAGTACTGCAACGCGAAGCCAGGCTGACATTGCATAACAAACATACAGATTGGGAATCATTTAGAGAATTAATTGAGAAAAACATAAGCTGCAAAATCCCCTTAAAAACTAAAGATGACATTGACACAGCTGCTAAAGTGTTTATGTCTATAGTTCAAGACAGTTGCTGGAGATGTACTCCTGAAACTCACAATCCAAAACCAAGACACAATTATGTACCGCAGGACATCAGGGAAAGAATACTAGAAAAAAGGAGGCTTAGGAGGGTCTGGCATTGTAGTAGACATCCAGACGACAAGAGGGCATTAAACAGGGCAAGTCGTGAGCTGAAAGCTAAGATTCAACAAGCAACCAATGAGACCGCCGCTGCTTATGTAGAGTCACTAACAGCAACAGCTGCAACAAATTACTCCCTCTGGAAAGCATGCAGGAACACAAATCAACCAGTAATACCGAAACCTCCCATAAAAGTCTCTGGAAACACATGGGCTCGAACCTCACAAGAAAAAGCAGATGCACACGCCTCACACCTGGCGAAAGTATTTCAGTGCAATGAACCCATATTCCATATAGACACATCTGACATTGACGAAAAACTCGCCCAGGATTTGCAATTAGATCTGCCAATAAAAGCCACGTCCCCTAGAGAAGTCTGGGAGACTATTGCCTCTTTAGAAAATAACAAGGCACCTGGATTTGATCTGATTGGTGACAAGGTGCTCAAGGAACTACCAAAGAAAGCAGTAGTGTATCTCACTGTTCTCTTTAACAGCATCATGAGAATTGGCCATTTCCCCGCTATATGGAAGGTCTCAGAAATAATAATGGTGCCCAAGATTGGTAAACCAGTGCATGCGATAACATCATATAGACCGATCAGCCTACTACCAATTGTGTCTAAATTGTTTGAAAAAATCTTGATGAAAAGAATCCTGAAAGCACTAACTGAAACATCAGTAATACCTGCTCACCAATTTGGTTTCAGAAAAGAACATGCCACAATTGAGCAAATCCATAGAGTCTGCAACACCATAAGGTCAGCTTTTGAAAAAAGAGAATACTGCTCCGCGGCATTCCTGGATATCCAGCAGGCCTTTGATAAGGTCTGGCATAGGGGTCTACTGTTTAAAATAAAAACATATTTACCTCATCCATACTACAGTCTCCTGCAGTCATATTTATCAGACAGACTCTTCCAAGTTAAGGAACAAGACAGCACTTCCTCCCTCCTAGAAATACAAGCTGGTGTACCACAGGGCTCAGTGCTTGGCCCTGTCCTCTACACTCTGTTTACAGCAGATATTCCACAGAGTCCAGGAGTAACTATCGCCACATTTGCTGACGATACAGCAATCCTTGCATCCAGTACATGCCCTGCTGAAGCGTCTCAAACTCTCCAAAACACCCTGTTGGATATTGACACGTGGCTCAACAAATGGAGAATTATAGCGAGTGCAGCAAAGTCTGTCCATGCCACCTTTGCTCTCAGGAGAGGCGACTGCCCGCCGGTTACTCTAGGCGATCGTCCACTTCCACATCAGGAACATGTTAAATACCTTGGTATGTACTTAGATCGCAAATTAACATGGAGGAAACATATCCAAGCAAAGCGAGACGAGCTTAACCTCAAACAACGCAGATTCTACTGGTTACTCGGCAGGAACTCAAAACTGTCAGTTGACAATAAACTGTTGATATACAAGTCTGTTTTGAAACCGGTGTGGACCTACGGTATACAATTGTGGGGATCTGCCAGTGATTCAAACATCAAAATCATCCAAAGAGCGGAAGACTCCATTCTAAAACAAATAGCTAATGCCCCATGGTTCATCAAAAACACAGAGGTTCACGACCATCTCAAGATCAAAACTGTAAGGGACGAAATTCATTCGTACTCAAACAAATATAAGGCACGACTGACGCGTCATCCAAACGAACTGGCGGTCCAACTCACTGTCCCGAGTTCTGTGAGACGTCTGAAAAGGCGCAACATCATGGATGTCTGGAATACTCCAAGTAATTAATAAGGAGAGTGTCCTGATGGGGACTACCTCTACACGACAATATTCTGCCCAAAACGCATCTGCTCATAGTCTAGAGTGACTGATTGCAAGATTGGCTATTAGAAAAAAAAAAAAAAAAAAAAAAAAAAAACTAAACTAACCTAAAATATATTTTTAATTTAGACGTTTTATAAAATTCCGTTTACTATATTATAGAATAAAGGAATTTTGAATTTATACCGAAGTGTATAAAACTAAAATAGGATGATTGTGAATCCACAACACATTAAGTACTTATACTGTTAAGTACAGACAATTAAATATTACATGAACATGTTTATGGTTCCGAGATAGATTGATTAGATTGTCATTTTTCCAGTCATGTGGGACTGTACTTGCTCTATTATTTCAAAGTAAATCAATATAACGAGCACAGCAGTAACCTAGTGGTCATTCTATTTATGTTTTCATGATAAGTACGTAAGATTACCCTACCGAGGATCACGAGCTGTTCAGAATTTATCTCACTTATGTCTCATTGATTCCAAAGATAACTGGGTTCTGATCAAAGTGAGCGAATTTTTAGTCGATATATTGTGTTTTACTTTAAATTATTGCATTTCCATTACTACGCATATTAGAAATATCTAATCACAAAAAAATATTGAGAAACGCTGGGCAAACGCAGGCGTGTTAGACACATTTCATGAAATGGACACAGATGCTCGCCACCATTACTGTGAACATTCAACCCTTTCTGGGTGCTCCAGGAGCATCCTCCCAAATTACAATTTTCATTACGTACAATTTAGGACAGCCCGAGGTGAATTAATTCTGGACAATGCCATTTGTTATAAGTATTTCAAATTGTGGCTCTTCAAAGCAGGCTTGAATTAATTTCCTGTTGAATAGTGTCGACATTAATTTCTAGGTATGTTCTATTAGTTAACAGAAACAAAGTGAGCCCTTTCTGTAGACTTTTAATACTTACTAAATATTGTTCTTGGAGTTAATATACCTACATACATTTAAAGTGTTATTTATAATTTCTCTCATTCTACTATGTTAACACTGATTTTGATACCTAATACTGTTGAACGAATAATTATTTTACAATAGAATACAAATACAAATATACATGCGCTCTGAGCTGGACCTTCCGCTGACGACCCATACCCACCCTCCTTAGGCAAGTCCGATAACAAAACGACGTTAATTACCAGTCACACATGCATTGTTACTATTATTTATTTTAATCATTCTTAAATTTTTATTTATTCATTTCTGGGCCCAGTTAGTTTAGGGGTTGATTTCGTTACTTCTGAGCACATAAATTCAAGTCTCTGGCTCAATGTCTCGTAGTTCATCTAATTATTTTTACTGTTTTGAAGTTTTCTGTCTAACCTTTGTCTACCTTTCTTTGTTGTTCTTGTGTAATAGTCGGCCGATCTCTTTGTGTTTTTCATAGTAACAACTTCAATGTTTTCTTTCAATGTAGATTGTTCTACTAACTTATCTAAAATTGAATTATAGTCAAAGCTTCCAACCATCCGTCGCATCATTTCTAAACTGGTATTATTCTGTATTTCAATTTTTTTGGATAGCGATGCAATCATTTTGCTCATTACATTAGTGTTGTTTGTTACATCAGTTTCAAAGTATTTATTCTTGTCATTATTTTCATTTGTGTAATTTATTGAAATGATGTTTGTTGCGTCATAAGTAGTGTGGTTGTGTGGAGTGCTTGTAGTCACGACTGATTTTGTAACCCTCCCTTGGTTAACTGCAGCTTCTGTAGTTTCTGAAATTCTATCGGTAGTTTGGGTTGTGCCTTCTTTTATAAACCCGGTATGACTTGTATTTTGTGCGGTCATATTCAATGTTTTATTAGCCTCGAAACTACTTTCAATTAAACTATCTATTATTTTTTCCAAAGAATAAGAATTATTTTCTAGTTCACTTATTTCAACCGTATCAACTGATTTAACGTCAACTTTTTCAGTATAGTTGTTTGTAATATTAAGCAGCTCTCTTTTAAAATACTTTGGTGGGTAATGTCCAACTTCTTTTTCAGAAAACGTTGTCATGAAGAACTTTTCACTTGTTTGTGCATCAGAATACATTCGTTGTTGATTTACACGATTTGAATTTATTTTATTCATAGGCCATCTTGTTTTAGAAACGTCCACATTATCTTTTCTTAGAACGTCTGACCTCATGTTCTTCACTTGTTCACCAAGATTGTACTTTAGTTCAACCTTTGGCATTTTCTTGTATTTGAATAGAATTTTATACCTGTCTTTAAATGGATCTGGTCGAAGATTTATTGGCATAATATTCGCTTGTTTTGATACACCTAAAATTATAAAATATAGTAAGTAAATAAATAATTGTTGTAGTTTAGTCAATATTTATCACAACAACTTTCCGTAGTGAGTACTCATTAACAAAAAATATAGAAAAATTAAACTATTATTATACTTGTCATTTTCAGGTACCACACCGACCATTTCGGTCAGTATGGCAATCATTAATATTAATTAATCAATCAATCAATTTTACACCAATTAAAAGAAATAATAAATACACAGATAAAGCAATAATCGTACCAAGCACGGGGACAGCTTTACTTTCATCGACGTAATTTTTATTTAAAAGGTCATGCATAAAGTCATTTTTTGGCTCTAAAATGAATATTGGCTTTAAGTTTTCACTAAAATGAGTTACTGGTAGCGGTATTTCAGCTTTTTTTGTCTCGGCTTTTCTCAAGCATCCATTAGGGTAGCAGTATGTTGGCTGGTCGGGACACATTTGAACACAAACACACACTGGCGGGGCGGTATGGAACTCGTTGAAAATTATATTGAAAAATTGCTCCACTAATGCAGACTTGTTCGAATTGTCACACGTTGCTTTACCCGGCCTGCGGCTATTAGATCCAACTGTTATGAATTGGGTGAAGGTGTCTGGAACAAAAAGATCGGGTAATTATTAAGTAACTACCTACTAGTCAATAAAAAAGGGGATTCTTTACTGCCGAACCAACTATTGAAGAAATCTTTGAAAATGCTCCTGATCAAAGGCTCGCTGGACGAAGGTGCATATAAGATACTTGAATATCCCATGATATATTGTTTTACAAAATGTATATGCTCGCGTCCTTACGTAATGAAAATATAACTTATCTTCCCTCAAAGAAGAATTTAGAGTAATGAGATATGCGTGAGCGACGGTCAAACCTGAAAGTTGTGAGGTGCCAATAGTAAGTTGAACACCTTTGTTAATTGACTTTCGTATCAATTTAAAATACAATGTTTTGCACTATACAGACTTTCTTTGTTTCCATCAGTTCATTACGTTATATAACCTTTCTTTTAAATGGTATGTTGAACTAAAGAGAAATATCTCACCAGCATACTCACAGTCCACGACACCGACCAGAAAAACCACATGAAGTACAATGTTCATTGTCACTAGTATCCATAGAGGTTGTAGCGACACTGACGTGCGTCCACCTGACCGCTGTGGGAACCAGGAGCACGGCGGCGGCGCACCGAGTAAGTTAACAAACAGTCGCTTCCTGTTGCGAGTGAAGCATTCAGTAAGATAACCTGTTGTCAGTTGTGATAATGTTTCGTAAACTCTCAACTGTAAACAGATAATACCAAAGGAAGGTTCTTGCGTCAGGGGACACGTTGCCGCCTTGAGCCACAACTGGCAGAGTCGGGCGCTCATAGGGGCTTCGGACGGGTGAAGCTTCCCTAGCAGAGAGCACAGTTGAGTGTGGTGGGTACGGCCGCTTAATACTCCAGCAGAAGCAAACCTGCGCAACAGCGCTACAACTTACCAACATCATCAACGACTCAACGAGCCTCCTCTGATATACCTTAAAAGAAACGTTTTCCACCAGACGCGAAAGAAATCATCGTATGAAATGGTGACCGTAGAATTCATCTCGTCGACGTTGAAGGAACAGTTTTTATTTTTCCTTAATTAAACATGCTTTTTGGAAATTTTACCCCTTGGAGTAAAATAAGGATTTTTGGAAGACGGATATTTTTCTGCCTGAATCTGATTAAAAATATCTATAACTTTAGAATTCCATATCTTACCCCATGATGTAGTTTTCTATCCCTAATGAATCCTGATTGAGCAGTAGAGTCTAGTTTAATATTTTAATGATAGAAAATAAACAAATGTTAATTTTTTTCTTCTTCCTAGTGTGAATTCCAGTAGCATCCGAAGCATTCACTGTAGAGTCTGGAGTTCACTTTTTTTAGGTCTACCTGCAGGTTCTTCTGAACTTCGGTATTTTCCGTAAAGCACCGCTGTCTGTTAGACCAGGTTTTATTGAACTATCTGGTGCTCCAACTACGAATAATAATTATTCGTAGGGTTTCAGTCAGTTAATTCTTCTTATTACTTCTTGGTATTATTTACTTCTAACTTGACATGACAAATACTAAATATATCTCGATAGAATGTGTAACAAGTAGCTTCTTTGCAATGAGTGACATACACCTAAATTATTTAAAGAAAAACAAAAAACCCGACTGCGTAAACTAAAAAGAAAGAAACAAGCCCAGTAGTTTAAAATTCATACAATTCTCAATTTTAGTTTACGCAGTCGGGTTTTTTGTTTTTCTTTAAATATTTTTTTTATTTTATACTTTTTAGTTATGATTCATTAAAAGTTATTTTATTACCAAAAATATTTTTGTTTGTATATTGTTTATACTTGAAATATAAACTTAAATCAAGAAGTAAGAAAATTAGCGAGAATGAATGTTTTGTTAAACAACTTTAAATCGTTATATATCCTAAACTATTATTTAAAATGAAAAATGGTAAAAGAAACCTAAATATGATTTTAAAATAGGTACCTATTCAACGACACCCCACTTGACATTTTTCTTCGACTTTTTTTTCTCATTTTGACAATATGGCGTCTGGTTGTCGCTGTGGTGAATTTTGATTACTGTGATGTCTTTAGTGACACTCGCAAGGTTAAGACGAATCGATTGACGTAAGAATGATCAAAATCGGCCTATGCGTTTGGTCTCTACAACGCCACATAGAAACAAACATACATACATACATACATACATACATACATACATACATACATACATACATACATACATACATACATACATACATACATACATACATACATACATACATACATACATACATACATACATACATAGACTGATAAATACAATACCCTCCTTTGCGTCGCGCAGTCGGGTAAAAAAGTATGTACGCATAGTCCACGCCATCTGTGGACATATGACTGAACTTTTAGTTGGTATCTCAGCGTAAGGAACGTCTTGTATTCATTTAAAAGGAGTTCCTACATGAATGGCAAGATGTCGCGTTGTTTTTTTATAAAGGGCACATCGATAATGACTTCACCTCGTCTGATAGAATGAAACGTCAGATACAATCATACAATCAGATATAAATACCTAGATACAAATTGCACATTACCCGTTATCTGAAGTATGTAAAATATTATACTGTATGGGAATCTAGTGAGTGATGATATATGGCAAAATGACACTCACAAATAACGTGCCTAGCTATCGGCGAAAGAATTTGCAAAATCATTTCAGTGGATCCAGAGATTACCCCCTGCAACCTCACAAATACACAAACTTTACCTTTTTATACTTATATATATTAAGGGTATAATTTAGACGGTCACCCGATATTTTTTAATACCCTAAGCTTAAGCACCAAATAATATGAATAACTACAAAAAAATTAAATTGACTTTATAAAAAGGGTCCAAAAGTAAATCATATTATGATCCAAAATGAATAAGAAACATTAGAAAAAGCCCACGCATTGTACGAATATTCTTTTTGATTTCCAAAATATTATATAATTATATTAGATAATTGGTCACCAAATTATGTCTTACACAAGGATTAATATTACTACCCTGGTATCAAAATGTCAACTTCCCATAATGTCCCTTTCCCAAAATATCGCTTTTATTATTTTTAATCAGTTTCATGAAACTGGATGCAATTGGGACTTTAGGGCACCTCGACTCCGACAGGTTAGGTTAGAAGAGGATGGGGCGCCACCGTTTTCATTTCATAACATACCTCAGGCTGTGAACCACTTCCGAAAACGACAAATTCCTAAAAATTTCTATTAAATAATATCAAACGGCACGGCAGTCTGATCTGTCTATTTAATAATACCTACTTACCTTCAATGGCCTCGTACCTCAAAAGGAAAATCGGAACCCTTTTAGGATCACTTCGTTGTCCGGCTGTCTGTCTGCCCAAATTCGTTTACTCTCTTTTTCTTCTTTTTATGTTCTTCACACATACTGAGGTCTACGCATTTGTGCAAAATTCAAACTTTTAAGTCAACGCATGTGTAGTACAATTTCGTCCCAGAGTCCAGTAGTGGTAGTGTATAGTGTACGGGGCCACCCTCGGTGCGGAAGTGTCTCGCATTTGATCATCTTTTATTATTGTAACGTTGCTTACATACGAGTCTAAAATACACTCCACGCGTAGGTACAAACCGCGGGGGCGGCCACTTAGTGTATTAATATTAATATAAGGCTCAGGGTTATCCTTGATATTTTCTTGTTTAATACTTTTTAGAGTGTGTTTTTTCAGTAGTTGGGATTTCATTTTTAAACTTATTTTTTTATTTAGGTAAGTATATCATTTTGAGATAATTAACAGCTAATAACATAACATAACATAAGCTCATGCCTTTATCCCCGAAGGGGTAGGCAGAGTTTATGTTTAGGCACATAAAGAGCACTTATGAATGTCAAAGTTTTACAATAATTATGTACCTACCCAAATTTTCCAAAAATATTATAATTTATAATAAATAAAATACTTAGTAAATAAATCATTTGAAAATGATTATTTCGCTGGTTCTTTTGACAATTAAAACCTAGGTCTAGATTTAAGAAAATGCCAAATGTCATGCCCGTCATTGACGCAACGATGGACCACCGCTGTTGCGAAATTAGGGAATTGCACTGCCGGCCGCTCAGATAACAATTTGCTCAAATTGTGAAGTGACAAGTAGTGGGTCTGTTTGCGGGTGAGCTGATAGCGCCGCGCCGCGTCGGTCGGCGCCGACTGCTAGTTGTTATGCCTTTACCGAATGGGCACAAGGACCCTTTATCTATACCTACCGAATATCGCACTACAGTCGGTACCTATTCACCTACTCTCAATGTGACTTAATTAATGTAACCAAACCACTGTAGTATGTGTCGTTTAATTCACTGGAACTTATCAACGTACAGACATTGACAACCACATTCCCACCTGTTCGGTATCAATATTTCATGTTCTCCAATTGAATACGCGTCTAGTCTGGAAGCCTGAATAAGGGTATACGTCATGAGCTCTTATATTATAGATATTAAACTCAGCCTGCTCCTAGTAACCGAGAAAAATATGTTCCGATATGAAAACTCTGCGGTAAAGTGTGTAGAGAAGCACAACGGCAGCACATTCATAACTCGGTCGAGAAACCCAGCAAACATCTGGGAATTTCTATGGACTTAAGCTGAGCATAAACCTCATACAAAACAGTCTTCTAAGATTTTTCTATTCTATTTATTAATGCTCACGACAAATTTCCCGCTTGACAGCAATAGGCTCGCCCCGGGGCTGAAAATCATAGTTCGCGAAATTTAGATTAATATGTAGGTACACGGTAGTACATAAACTAATGCCTACGCGATAGTTTTTCAATTCAGTAGGTACCTGTTGCCTACTGCATAACACATAAACATTTTCAAATATTAAAACAAGTAGCTAGGCACTGCAACTATATAGTGAGCTGTCCTAGTAGGAGACAATGAATCTAATACTATAGTATTATTACTTGTACTAATACTTACCTACAGGACACGCGATGCGTTGTCCCATCCGTTATTAGTTAAATAGGTAGGTATACATACTGCATATGTGTACAATGGGCTCGAAAAGTTATTGACTCATGTTATTTTTTGCCATTCATTCGAATCTGTTCAAAGTTCCATTTTGCTGTTGATTGATGCTCACGCTCGGCAAGGTTTGTGTTCAGAAAAAATGATAATTGAATGGCATTGCTAAGTAAATCTATATAACGATGTCTGTTCGAAAGAAGAACTAAGATTAATTTGAAGTGTGATTGTGACCATGTCAGTACTCCTAGCACAGTTCGCACATTATGTAACTCATCTATTATGGATATTATGCTACAGCTATGCCGGCCGCGGAGGCCGATTCACAAGGTTATCAATCGTCAACATAAAGGCCTATCATCACAAGACAACACACTTTTGTGTTGAAACAATACCCAATGATATTTTGCTGCATATTTACAGTTTCCATACTTTTCCTATTGCTTGTGCTATGAAACGTTGTATAATGTTGAATTTCATGATTCAATAGGAAGTACTATATCATAATGTTGCAAGTACACGTGCAACAGGTTGAAAACCTAAATCTTTAAAGAAGTTTTCAACACATGCCTGAGTAAAGATCGTGATATGGTAGGGACACACTTCAGAAGAAGAAAAAGACTGCTGACGGACATACAGAA
Organism: Pelosia muscerda; assembly: GCA_963691645.1. Classification (NCBI taxonomy): domain Eukaryota; kingdom Metazoa; phylum Arthropoda; class Insecta; order Lepidoptera; family Erebidae; genus Pelosia; species Pelosia muscerda. The sequence goes on from OY829101.1 coordinate 20,833,866, forward strand.
ACGTGAGTACATACTTATAACGATGTGTGTGACCCACACTATAAGCGCCTCGTCTTTTTATTATTTTGATGTACGGAAGCCCAAAAATTCATGAAAATCCTCGAACGAATCTATTGATACCTATTGCTGAAGTTTTCACACTATAAATATTTATAGGCTATACATTTATAACTTATAAAACATATTTATATTCACCTAAGTATATAAATAAACAAATATGAAAATTTACAAGACTGTCAGTGAATTTTAGATGTTATCGGTCCAAATGTTTGATTGGAACAAAACACCTACGATAACATTGGTGCGTGTATCGTGATCCTATGTCTAGTGTACGCACTCGACACTCGATGACTCGACACTCGGCAGTCGCGGGTCGCGGAGAGAGGAAGCAAGTCACCGCTATCAACTGCCGGGCGTGCCGTGACCGCTAACGTAAGTCGTTGCGTGTGTGTGTCAGTGTTCAATGTGTGTCTGTGTCTGCACTGTTTGTGTATTGTGTTTACTAGTTACTAGTGGACGGTGGCACTGACACTAGTGGTGCGTTCGCGACAGAGAGTGAACGTGTTGCGGTTTCTTGGCGTTCTTATTGACAGATATCGGTAAGTGTCACGGCCGGCCTAGCACTGTGTAATAATTATGTTACTCGCGGCACTCGCCAGCTCTGCGCTCGGAGCCAGGACAAATTAACGATTCGTTTTTGTTGACAGTCGCTGGTTTTTATGAGGTCAGAAACTATTTAAACTGCTACTGATATTATTCTGTTGAATCAGTTTTGCATCATCATTAGATACTGATATAATTTTAAAACATTTACTAAAATATTGGAACTTTCAACGACTCCTATGGCTCCTCATTCGAGCGCCACACTTTTGGATCCAAAGCTTGCTCTTTGAAGGGCTCCACTTGACACTCCTCCCTCCTACTTGTTATTCGTTTGATTTGATTTGTTGACACTTTACCTGCCGTCGTGCCTCAGTGCCGTCTGACCTTTCGAGGTTCAAGATACCGCCGGCTTGCTAGTGACAACCACCAAACTAACCTGATATACCTTGGCAGGTACTCCATGGCCATGGAAAGATCTGCATGGTACCTACTAGTTACTAGTAAGTACGTAGTGTGATTGCATATCTACGTGAGATCAATAGTTTATTAGCTTAGCTGTTGAACGTATGTCACCATAACTAGAGAGCTAGCTATCTAATAGATTCACCTGCGTAGTTCACTGGGGTGAGGCTCACATTAAGGCGCTGCGCAAACGTAGACACTTTTGTTTCTTGTGTCAGATACATACAAGCTACCGGTGAATATTTGAATTCTATAGAACAAGTATGTTACGTTCTACATCGATTCGGGAATATGAATGTAATCGTATGAATTGATAATATACATAAATACTAGTATGTTACATAACAAATAAATTGAACAACAAATACATTTTATGGCACGACACGTGTTTGTTATTTTGGATTTTCCCTTTAAACAACAATTATGTTAGCGGCGCGCGGGTGTTTGTAGGTATCTATGGTTTGGATAAACTGAATATAACATGTGCCATAAAAATTATATTTATGATGCAACTGATTCATTGTGTTAAATGTAATAGGTATATAATATCAATGAACAAACTACAATCGCTTTGTTAGCTTCATTGCAATCAGGGCTTGAAACCGGTTTAGAAAATACCGGTTAATAAAGGTTAAACCCGATTTTCAGTAAAGGTTTCAATCGGAGCGAAACCAGAATGGGAACCATACTAAAACCTTAATAAACCGGTTTAATCCAGAGTGACTCGCGCCCGCGTCGGCATCGCTTGAAGTTTGTTTTGTTTGAACTGCATGCATTTATTTAAACGATTGCGAACTTCGAGTAGGCAAAGTTATTGGTAATTTCGCAGCTTTGCATCTACTTATTTTACGTTTTTCAAGTGAAGCATGGGTCGTAAGAGAAAGGACAAAATTTATAGTTATTTTGATTACGAGAAAGAAAGAAATGTGTAATCGAAGGATGCGGCGTAGCATACGTTATACTGGTGGTAGAAATTTGTCATAAATTTCGACCGGGTGGGTACCACCGTGCACATTATGTGCGTAAAACGCTTCATAGTAATTCAACCTCGGTTGGATTGCGTTCAGCAAGGGCAAAGCTGGGCAGAGGTGGTGGTAGTCGCAGCATAAGTGGGACCAGTGGGTCTTGGCGTAGAATGGTGGGGAGGGCGCGGGGTGACCCGCCGAGCAGGGAGACCCGTAGAAACTGTGGCGCCGCGGGCCGCTCGCGGCATAGTACAGGGGCCCAACTGGGGTTCGTCGTGCCAGTTGGTGACCGGACGTGGGAACCCGGTGACCATATTTGTGTGCCTTTATCGTTCCTATACCGGAGATGCCGAGATAACCTCACTCTTTAAATATTTGAGTCAGGCGGCAGGTAAGACGAAGGTGCGGTTTCCGAACGCTGAATTGGTATTTTTGGTGGACTTTAACGCGCACCACGAGATCTGGTTGGCTCCACCAAAACAGACCATGCGGGAAGAGCTGCCCACGCGTTTGCTCTGGCTCGCAGCCTGACTCAACTGGTACACGAGGTCACTAGAATACCAAGAGGGTCGGGCCTAGTACCTTCAGCTGACGAGCCACCCAGACTAGTACAATATTTCGGTGCGAGCCGCCTTAGGCAACTCCGACCATTGTCTGGTCTGTTCCAAGGTGCCTATCATAGCGCCCCCCACGACCAGTGCAGGGAAATCGGCGTCTCTGGCACTACTGGTCAGCAGATTGGAATGGACTGCGTGACTATTTTGCGTCCATCCCTTGGGTTGAGCGCTGCTTTGAAGGTAAAGACCCAGAGCGGATGGCCAGCTCATAGCACAGGTAACCGACTCCCCTAAATTTTAAATACAGTGCCAACTGCGTGGAAAGAGACGAATGTACATACATCCGATTCCCAAGAAGGGAGATCGCTCAGACCCAGCCAACTATCGACCCATAGCCGTCACCTCATGCGTCACCACAAAGCTCATGCGTCACCTAGAGGATCACTCCCTAATTAATGACCGGCAATAAGGTTTCAGGCCGAAACGGTCAACGGGTGATCTTCTGGCGTATATAAACCATCTTTGGGGTGAGGCTATGGATAAGCATGGTGAGTCACTGGCTATTAGCCTGGACATCGCCAAAGCTTTCGATTGAGTCTGTGCAAACTACTAGCCTTCGGTTTGCCTCCAAGATTGTGCAATTGGGTTGGTGATTGGGTTGCTAGCTTCCTGCATGGGCGCAGTATTCGCGTTCTTTGTGATGGACGAGCTTCGGAGTTACTGCAGGTAAATGCTGGCGTGCCGCAGGGGTCCGTCTTATCACCCACTCTCTTTCTTCTGCATATCAATAACATGCTGTCCACCGGCAGCGTCCATTGCTACGCAGACGATAGTGCTGTACACGAGAGTTACCACGGACATCCTGTGACCAAGCAGTCTGATATAGCCAAAAAAGGCAGCTTCTCGTCACTGGGCTTGACCGGATCCTCAATCACATTTCCCAATGGGGATCTGAGAACCTGGTCGAGTTCAATGCCAAGAAGACGCAGGTATGTGCGTATACAGCAAAGACATCTCCTTTCCTTCCTCATCCCACTCTTCAGAGCACGCCACTGCCATTACAGGATAACCTCAATATACTCGGAATGGATGTTCGCTGCAAACTGAACAACAAGAACTATTTCGAGAGCATCATCAAAATAGCTTCGCGTAAATTCGGAGTCCTGAACAGAGTGAGACGTTTATTCACGTCGGAGCAACGGTGTCTTCTTTACAAGACACAAATTCGCTCCTGCGTGGAATACCTACTGCTCGCATCTCTGGAATGGCTCCGCAAAGTACTTATTAGATGCTTTCGACAAGTTGCAGCGACGCGCGCATTGCTCACGGCGATGGTACGATGCGCAAACGCTTGGGCTGCCGGCGCCTCCTTCTGCGAGCAGGTGCAATGCTCGAATGCTCGAGAAGGAGACGGCGGCACAACCCGCGATGAGCGGAGGCGACTCGGACGTCGGAGGTCGCAGAATGACCTCCGTCCTCCATGAGCGCGGGCCTGGGGGTGACGGGTGGAGCTGCCTGTCAATCTAGCAGAAGCGCGCAAAGTACGCCTCCCCATACCCGGGGCTAGTTGGGGACACCGTGGTCCCTACACCCGGCGGGGGTCATCTCGAAGAGCCCCGGGTCTGCCGGGGTGCGAGGGATATGTTGGCTACTACCTCACCTCCGGCAACTGAAGACTCAAAGACGGCGTGCGTTTTAGTCGGTTCGAGTCCGACATAACCTACCCAACCGGCTCCGGGGGGGGAGGGGGTATCCGTGGGGATTTTTCGCACGATAAAAAAAATAAAGGTTGCAGCGACACGCGATCTGCATTATTGGGAGTCTTATTTTTATTTAATAATTACAGAAGTTGTGATTTAGTTATGTTTATTATATTTGATTGATTATTATATTTTTACAATTAAAATAAAAAAAATACTAAAAACATTGTATTCATTTGAAAATGGACTGGAGTTCACGCGACCGAAGCACGCACGACACTTTAGTGACTCCCTTTAGTACTCCTTTAAAAGTATCTCGAAGCACATTAGCCCTGCGCTTGAAAATTGAAATTTTGTACTAGTAGATTACACATGTAGTCCGCGCGAATTGAATACGAATGGTGACGACGATGTTGTCGGTAAGAGTGAAATCAAAACCTTTATTAACCGGTAAATTGAACCAAACCTATATAATTTCGCTCTTTAAGAAAAGAGGTTTTTTAGCGGTTAAGGTAGAGTCAAACCTAAATGAAACGCTCCCATGTACATGCACTGAAACCGGTTTGATACATTAACCGGTAAACAAGCCCTGATTGCAATGTGTAATTAAATCATAAAGTTACACACATTGACCAAAATACATGACTAGGTGAAATTTAATTTAATAATTGCAAAACTTATTTTTGTTGTTGTTGTAACTAATTTGCGGATGAACACGATAGAGCTATATATAGGTAGGTATACGTATATTATATATTTACATTCACTGTTCAGTTCCGCGTTAGCTTACAATTACTAGTTGGTACCTACGCGCATATTAATTACCTTAACTAAGTAACATTGTTTACACTTGTTTTATAGCCGTCGACCTAGTTAGTTACAAAATAAATAGATACTTATGTATAAGAAGTGTTTAAATTCACCTACACCACATATTTATAACGCGCAATCTATACTAATCTATACTAATATTATAAAGCTGAAGAGTTTGTTTGTTTGTTTGTTTGAACGCGCTAATCTCAGGGACTACTAATTGGAATTGGAAAATTCTTTTAGTGTTGGATAGTCCATTTCTTGAGGAAGGCTATAGGCTATATAACATCACGCTACGACCAACAGGTGCTTAGCAGCGAGGGTGAAACCGCGGGGAACAGCTAGTAGTTAATATCGACTGTGGCCCGACCAACATCTTTGGGGCTTGGGCCCCAGTCTACATTATCAGCTTAGTACTTACGAAGTCAGAAGCAGCCGACATATATGCCTACCAATCAAAAAGAATAAGGCGTCAAAACTTAGCCAAAAATACTAGACTATGCAGCAGTTCACAGTAGTATTTTAGACTACCTAACCAAAAGTAGCTTCGAGATACTTTTAGAATGATTTGACGAGGAAGAGAGTCGGCCGAACCTTAGTTTGTCTACATAGAACATGGTCACTGATGAATTTATTAATAATGCACTAAGGAATCTCGTGATTGTAACATTAGATTGTAATATTCACCTACACTTTGATTTTTTTTCGTACAATAATTTTTTTTTGTTTAACAACTAATTATTACTATGTATCTAATCTAATCTATGAGTAATACTAGCTTGTGCCAAAATTGTGTGGATTTAATCAATTTCTAACTCTTCCAATTTACTGACATTACATTGCTTCAAGCGCCATGACGAACTGGTTCCTCCGTGCTCGTGGCTCATGGCGCTCGCGACCACATGGTAAATATCCCGATGTTTCTTGTACTAATACCGGGATAGTTAGTTGACACGGTAACTGCTAGCCAGGTGGTCGTTTGTCATATTTCGAGTACTCACTCACTTGTAATAATATGTAGTTCTCACTTTGTGTGGTTGCCGTTGCTTTTGTCCTGCTATATACTACTATGTACCTACACAAAATACACATTCCCACATATTTTATCCTTTCAGATAATGGTGTTCAAACGAGATTGGGACGCGAGCTGCCCTCGTGTGTGGGACTCGTGGGAAGACAACGGCACCACCTGGGTCATCCGCGACCTGCGGCCAGAGGACGACGAGCTGGCTGTCGAACTGCTGATTCAAAATTTTTTACAAGATGACGTGCTGTGCTCTCTTAGCAGTAAGTAACACCGACGTAAGAGAAATATATCATTGGAACTTAGGAAACATGCTGTAAAACATTCAAACAAGTATCGGTATATTACGATTACTATGTAAGTAATAAGTGTTAGGTATGTTATGAGTTCAGTTCGGCGGACACCGAGACGCACGCACTGATAACATAGCGATAACAAGTGCTATTGAACTTAGGCCACTTTACAATAACAACTTTGCAATTTCAGATGTGCTGGGTGAACCTGAGAGCGTCGACGGCGCGAGATTATTCTGGCGATGCTGGATCGGCCAAAGAGTGACCCTCGGCTGCTACGAGGAAAAGAATGGAGGAAGTAAACTCGTGGCGCTGAATGTGTGCGCGGTCAACTGCCGAGGCGAGGCTCCTAACTATGTGGTGAGTGTACAGTTTGGGTTAAGCACTTGTATTTGTATAGGGTACCCAGGGTTCAGCGAGTTATATTACCCGGCCACGAGAACAGGTGCAAGTTCAGGCAAAAAACAAACAATACAAAAACTATCACATCATTGTGCGATTGGTGTTCATTGAGTTCGTCGTCTTCTCGTTATGGACCTCTGTGTCATCAATCATCATCATCCTTCCATCCATCAAGCCGTTCCCTGTAAATTTTATAAATTCTATTGAATTTAGTAACCAGACATATATGTATAATATTTCCAAACACAGTGCTTGTTAATTTTTGAATTGTAAACAAGCTACTCACGAGTTTCGACTACCTATGTCGCGGTGGCCAGAATCGCAGATTACGGGTGTGGCCACTCGGAGCCGCTGCACCGGCTGCACTCAGTTCAAACACAACATAACCTCCCCATGAATACGTACTAGGTTGTATCACACTATTACGAAACATCACAATATCTTGAATTCCAGATCAAGGGCAAAGCGTGGAATAACGTTATCGATGCACTGATGTGCTGCAGCAAGCTGGACACCTACAAACAGTTAGATGTAGACAAGATCCTGTACGGACTTGGCTTGGTGGTCTCCAGAGAGTACCGCGGCGCGAGGCTGGGCTCTAGGATACTGAATGCAAGGTGAGAGTTCATTGCTTATTATGGACTTTGGTGCATAACTTCAAACATAGGGCCGGTAAAATAGAAAAACGGCGCGCATGTGAAACAACTTCAAGGTGCAAAAAGCACCACCTGGGGAGTGGGGAGCTCAGTAATCGCTAGTTAATTGCTGTGAAACTATAGTGGTAACTGTTGGACATACCCGAATACTGCTAAAATGACAGACGAACATCCTCCTCCTTTTTGATTTTCGTCAAAAACGATGATGATCCATCCTGATCCTGGGAACGCCCATAGAAATATAACCACAATACTTTGTACCGACTAAACACCACAGGCACAAACACCAACTAAAAGAAGTAAAAGATAATGTTATATCTGTATAGTGGAGGGCCGTAAGAGTGGTTCCTTGATCTCTTCCTTGATCCCTTCCTTGATTCCTTGATCTATTTATTGAATGTTTATATATAGAAACTTTTAAACATTATATGATTTAGTAGTAGTCCTGCTCTTTGTAATATACATTTTGTAAATTCCGATTAATGGTTTATTCGGGATAAACTATTTTTGACTATGACTTCGTGGGAGTGCCTTTTTTTTTTTTTTTTTTTTTTTTATCGTGCGCAAAATCCCCACGGATACCACCTCCACCAAAACCGATGGAGGTGATTATGTCGGACTCGAACCGACCAAAACGCACGCCGTCCATGGGTCCTCGATTGCCGGAGGTGAGATTATACAAGACATATCTCTCGCACCCCGGCAGACCCGGGGACATCTCTGTTGAGATGACCCTCTTCCCCTAATGTGGGGACCATGGTGTCCCCATCTAGCTCCTGGGTATGGGGTGGCATTTGCTCCATCGCCGTGGCCTGCTTCTGCTAGGGTGACCGGCGGCTCCACCCGTCACCCCCAGGCCCGCGCTCATGGGGGACGGAGGTCATTTTGCGACCTCCGACGTCCGAGTCGCCTCCGCTCATCGCGGGCAGTGCGGGCCCGGAGTCTTCTCCGAACCCGCTCCGCCTCCTCCTTTTCGAGCATTACTTGCTCGCAGAAGGAGGCGGCGGCTGCCCAAGCACTCGCGCATCGTACCATCACCGTGAGCAAGGTGGCGAGCGAGACAACTCCCACCCCTAGGGCTGTTGCTCGTGCGAGTGCCTAAGAAGCCATTCGGTCTGTTTCAGAGAGCCAATGTGCCGCCACCTCGGCGTGTCGGCGACCAGCACCGTGTTCACGGGCCCCGCGTCGCAGAAGAGCGCAGAACGCGCCGGGTTCACCACCGCGCTCGTCCTGTCACTGAAGGACCTCGCCGACGCGGGCTTGGACTACCCGGCCGATGAAAACAGAGTCCTTAAACTGATGGTCAAAAAATATACACACGCTGCAAAACAATGTAAGTGCGGAGTGTAAACGCTCTTACTTCTCACCCGAAGTAAGTGGGCTCAGGCAGCAGGCTGGTGGGAAATTATTATCGTGAGCTACCTACTCACAAGTGCTTGGAACATAAATGTAAAACTTTCGTACAAAAGAACTGGGATAACTCCACTTGCAGTTCCACCTGCTGCGAGGTCCAGTTGTGAATTCATTACCATAAGAAAGATAACCGATTCAGATAACAAATGTATATAATTATATACCTAAGTAGCTATCTAGTTTAGCAACGATGAGGAGGGGGTACCCACAGGGTAGGCCGTGTGCTTGTGTAGTGGTAAAACCTGACTACTGACTAATCACGCTCTAATAAGCATTAAACTAGGATGTATTATATTGTGACAGCAAGTGGCATACGACCGCGGCTGTCCTTGATATCTTCTTGTTTAATACTTTTTAAAGCGTGATCTTCAGTCAGTTGTTAGGTTTTCAACTTAATTTCTTATTACAGTTTTCACCCGACTACGGCAGGGTCATAATTTGACAGGCTATGTATACATGCAGGTTCATCTGTCCTTATAGCTCCTCAACTACTTATTAGAACTGGTGATGATCATAACCAAAGGCAAAGGCAGCTTTTGACGAAGCCGGTTACAAAACTAGAAAGGTTTCATTTTAGTAGGTACAAATCGACAAGCACCTCAGATTGTTTTAGCCTGTAACCGCCCCTTGTTTGTCCACAGAGAGTACGAGGCGAGCGCGCGGCGTCGCTCTCTGCGTCGTCGTTACTTCAATGGCATTGCGTGGACATCGGACAACAAATGATTTCATTTCCCTCGTAACGGGCCAATTTTAATTAGTCGTTTTATTAACAACACTCTCCTACCTCGTTCGATAAAAAACAACATTGATAATAGTAATCAATCAATCGCTCAGGGGGTCATTATTTTAACAGAAATGGCACAATATTAAAGCACAAATTGTTCTTTCGTATAAAGATGTAGAGAGCACAGCACTGCAGATAAGTTCGGTACGCACGCATGGGTGAGGTAATTAAAGTAAGTGGGAGGGGAGGCGTTTGACTTGGCGAACCAGTCGCGCGACAAATGGGCTGTGCGCGACGGAAAGGTCGTCAACCTAGCTTTGTATCATAACATGGATACCACAGACCACAGAGGGGCGCTTGTACCTATATAGTGCTACCATACCTGGCCACCTGCACACCCAGGTACGTAGGTAAATAGGTCTTTATAGTTATTTCACAACTAAGTATTGCGCGATTTTTTGAATTTATATCAAGTGTAGCTTAGTTAGGGGCCAGAGATCACACAAGACCGTTATGAACTTGGTGCATAAAGTTGTGCTACATTAGGTAGATGATGATACCTATACCTAACACAGTACCTGTATTGTCTCCCTATAAATATTACTACAGCTAAGCTGGTACAAAATATTTAGCACATTTAGTTAATAAGTACATACTGTGTGTGATTTCAATAAACTTATTGGTGGTTACAAACATCTTTTTATTTCCTGTTTATTCCTATGAACCTTTGCAGAGTCGGGGATGCCAAAAAGACGTAAGATCTTCTGAAGAATACACAATAACATACTTTCATTGTGAAGATGTTACAATTAGTGTAGTTCTACCACGCTCTACCCGAATAGCTGAATAGATATGCTGAAGGCTGAGGTATGCACAGCGGGAATTTGGCAAAACCATGAAACATACCACATACTTATAACCTTCGAGCCCATCTGTGCTAAAATTGTTGGCAAGTGGCGATTATTTGTATCTAAGAAAATATATTGGGGTGGGAGGCACACACCACCCTCCAGTCACCCACGGTTTAACAATCACCCACTACGGTGGGTCACCGGTCACCGGCATTACTGAGCAAACAAAAATGATCCTTAAATTCAAGATGACAGTATAAAATGTTTTAAATAAAATTCTAAACGAAATTAATACTGTCATCTTGCCTACCCAAATTGTTTGCATTCTGGAAGAAAATAGCTAACTTTTTTAACCAGGGTTTTAATACAGATCAAGTTCTTATTCCAATGAGTCATATTTTTAATCTCAGAAAGTGCATTCCAAGAAAGTAACTTTGTAGATAAGTTTCTTTATTATAGTTTTGCACACATTGTGAACATGTCGGATTATATAAGATTTGACAAAAGTAAAACTTTGACATTCATAAGTGTTCTTTATGTGCCTAATCTGAATTAATGAAATTGATTCTTTGTTTCTGATCGGTGTTTGAGAATCATAGGTACTGACGGTTCCAGGTCGCAGAATGACCTCCGTCCACCATGAGCGCGGGCCTGGGGGTGACGGGTGGAGCCGCCTGTCACTCTAGCAGAAGCAAGCCGCAGCGGCGGCGCAAAGTGCGCCTCCCCATACTCGGGGGCTAGTTGGGGACACCGTGGTCCCTACAACCGACGGGGGTCATCTCGAAGAGAAGGCCCCGGGTCTGCCGGGGTGCGAGGGATATGTTGGCTACTACCTCACCTCCGGCATCTGAAGACCCAAAGACGGCGTGCGTTTTAGTCGGTTCGAGTCCGACATAACCTACCCAACCGGCTCCGGTGGGGGGTATCCGTGGGGATATTTCGCACGATAAAAAAAAGGCACTGACGGTTCCGAATGATTTAGAATGTTAATTTAGATTATTAATTCATTCAGAGACACATTTCCGGTTGTGTGAGGCAGCCTTGACGAACTGAGAATCAACATAATACCTACCTATTATTATGTAGATAGACTTTGCGAATCACGTGTTTATCTTATGAGGAAAGTCTGTGTTAAAACTGTTGTGACTCCAATCTGCGTATGTTTACTGCCAAGTGTTTGTGTTTACTACTTACTAGTTACTAGTGGTGCGACCGCGAGAGAGAGCGGGCGTGTTGCTGTTGTTGTGTCACGGTCATTTGAAGTTCAGCGGTAAATAAGAGGTAGGTACCTACTCTAGTGCCTAGTTCCTCACTATTGGACGGAGGGTCTAGAAATATGATGTTAATTCTAGTTGTGAATAACGTGTGCATTTTTCCTCTTATAGTTTGTACATAGCACGCAAAGTAGTCGTGTGCAAAAAGATATATTATGTGTCAAATTAATAATACCTACGCTTGGAATTTTACAGTCGAAAATGTTGAAAAGGGAAAGAGAGTGTTAGATTCATCTATCTGAGAATAGTTACCTAATAGAGCAATGTATATTTATTTAAGATATTTTGGGGCACTAATGCTAACTTTTTGTAATCAACTTATAAATTGGAAAAAGAGACATCTGGACATTGATCATTTCAATTTTAAATCGATAGTAATATAACACTATATGTATATTTGACACCATCAGAGAGTCAAGATTCCAATGAACATAAAGTCCACCGAGCTTAAAAGAAAAAAAGCATTTATATTTTGACGTAGGAATTTTCGGTTGATTATTAGGCTACTTGTTCGAAATTACGACACAATAAGGTGGAAAAATCTATAATGGAAATGAAAACAACTTCGGAGTGTTTGAGACACGAAAAGATAAGTTTTGACCACATTTTCTGAAAAAAGTGTATTTTTTTTGTAAAAGATAACACTAACAACCAAGAACTTGCTTATTCGAATTCCCCACCCCCTCCTTACTCCACTTGTGATCTCAGATCGCCCCCATTTATTTTGTCCTTTAGATTTTCTTATGGGTTTCATCTTATTTTGTGTCATAATATCTATCCCAGTCTATAACAGCAGGCATACCTGTAATAAAAACAATAGCAAATATAAAACTGGATATCAAGTACGGGAGTGAAATTTAAGCTTAGGGGGTATCTCCGACATATCATATTATCTGATCCATGACGAAATTTACTTCCAAATGTTATCCCATTTTTTATTAAAACTAGCTGTTGCGCAGCTCCGCCCGCGTTGATGTCGTTTATTGTGTGACTACACATAGTAAGTAATGTGTGTGCCTCTCCCAAGCTCTAATATATCCCTAACAGTGGTAAATGTCGAACTTTCATAGCTATTTGGCGAGAACAGGTAGCTATGTAACACCACTCCCTCTTATCTCAAAGAGCGCTTCCAGTTCTTACATGACACACATGCGAGATGCTTGAGGTCGTCCGAGAATTTGAGGCTGAGAATGCCGTCGCATTCCACAGACTTTGCGGATAAATCATTCACTGTCAAGGCTGTGCGCCTGTGGAATGCATTACCAGTGAATATAAGACGGGCTAAATCCCTCAATATCTTTAAAGTAATGGTTAAAGACTACTACCTATCATCGTGTGCTTGTGATGCTTCACAAATTGTATACTTAGTTACTCGTTGCCTTTATATATATCTACTCTCTATATTTATACTCTGTATCATATTTACGTATTGTATGTTATAACTGTATATATCCGATAGTGAGGTTAGTGCTATATAATATTTATTTTATGTACTCATACTCATATAGGTAATGTTTGTTTATTTTGTGTTAATATTTATTTTATGTTTCCTACTTCTAATATAGTTTTGTATAATTCTGCTTGTACTGATTATCTTGCCTTAATTTATATTATTTGTTAACTACACCAATCAACATATTGTTATTGTTATGTCACGCTACAGTCCATCCCAAGGTTGCCTGGAAGAGATCGCTTCCAGCGATAAGGCCGCCCATTGTACATTAGAACAACTGTAATTCTCACTACTTGTCCCTGGTGTTTACTTGTATTTTTTTTTGTTTTGTTTTTGGTTTACAATAAAGAGTAATCTATCTATCTATCTATCTACCCGTGTCCATTGCCAAGCTCTAGTCCATCTCTGTACCAAATTTCATCACTATCGCATCAATTAAGATATTTCGTAGGGGATTTCGTAGTTCAAATTGTGTAGAAAGTAAAGTGGTTTTGTTATGATTCACGTTATGTCAAATAATTGTAATACTTTTTATAATGCTCCCCGTTTTCAAAATAATTAAGAAATCAATACAACTGAGTAAGGTGAACACAACAGTCCACACTGTCCACGCCAATGATTCTAACCGTTTGCATCAGCTAGTTCGTATGTTATGATCCTATGGTATTAAATACATTGTCATGATTTCGTAAGTTATGCCATAGACCACTACGTACGAGTACATACACCCACTATACCTACTCGTACGTATTGGTCTATGACGTAACTTATAATAGGTAAGTAATTTTATCCTTTCAGATAATGGTATTCAAACGAGATTGGGACGCGAGCTGCCCTCGTGTGTGGGACTCGTGGGAAGACAACGGCACCACCTGGGTCATCCGCGACCTTCGGCCAGAGGACGACGAGCTGGCTGTCGAGCTGCTGATCAACCACTTGTGCAGCGATGACGTGCTTTGCTCTCTGAGTGGTTCGTATATCTGCGCCGTGATATTACGTATAGGTACCTACTTATTTAGTAGGTAAGCACCTAGGTTTTTTTATACTACTTAGGTGGCAGACAATTTTTTTTAATAATTGGACATTGTTATCATTGGACATTTTTATTATTAGAAGTTCTTATTATTGGACATTCTTATTATTGGACATTCTTATTGTTGGACATTGTTATTCTTGTACATTCTTATTATTGTACATTGGCTTTAGACATTCTTCCTTTTGGACATAACTCGTGCAAAGGAAATTTTCTCACATTAAATTCAAGTTGACATTATACTTATTCAATTTACCGCCAAATCGTAAAACAAATGACCAAAAGAATGAAATATTGCTAAAGGACTCCATTTTCAAAATTTGAACGTAACATTTTTAATACGAGTAAGTATATTGTTTACATGTGGCCAGTTCCAAAAAGTTCCTGTGTACCCCTCGTAATAACTAAAGCTGAGATTGATGATCATTTCGAAAGAAAAGTGTTTTTTAAAACTTGAAACTTGACATTGGTGTCTCGCCATTAATTTTATAACACGTTTACATTTACTAGAGACTGGCAAAATTGAGGCTATCCTGCTGCAGAAGCCATTTTAAGAAAAGAAGAAGAAGATGATCATTTTAAAAAATATGTACTTACTTGCTTAAGTACCTAATTACTTAACCAATTTCCATTTGGTAGGCTGTGTGCTTGTCTGCCACCGAAGTGATATCTATACTATTATATAATTGTAAAGCAGTCGTGTCTGTACATTGGAGATATTTAAAAAAAAATACTTGGGATATGTTAAGTGAACGATACTGAACACGAAAATATATTTTTTTCATTTCCTGTCTGTTTGTCTGTTTGTCTGTTTGTCTGTTTGTCTGTTTGTCCGCTATGGACGCAAAAACTACTGAACGGATTTTGATGCGGTTTTTTTTGTTAGAAGGGGCTTGGTCAGACTTAAAATCTTACGTTTGTTACATCGCAATCGGTTCAATAGAACCGGAGTTGTGAGCATTAATGATGTTAAAGGAAATATAAGTAAAAATATAGGGGGCGCTGTTTTATTCTTATAGATGATATTTATGTCTTATTACGTCCAGTCAAGTGTGTGAATAAAAAAACTTCATTTTTACGTACATATTTGTAAAAAAATATACGTAATTAATCATGAAATTAAAATTTGTTATTCAATTATTTAGTACATGGCGCAACAATAGATGGCGTAGATCGATTTAAATTCAAGGTATGGTTTCGTTACATACGGGACTATATAAGACCTGTCATTTTTTTTTTAAACAACTTTTTTTTGTGAAATGTGAAATAGATGTCGGTATAACTGTCTTTGACATCATTGTTCAACTGAACTGCCTACTTTGTTTACAGAATTTACAAGGAAAACGTTCAGGCGTAAAAAAAGGCACACGTAATTATTATAATACCTGTGCTTTAAGTACTCTAAACAAGACCTACTTGATTTCGTTTAACTTTTATATACCACTTAGGTGGAATAAAGCACATGGCCCACCTGATAGAAAATGGGTACCGCGGCCTATTCTATGGATGTGATTTGACTTCAATTCGCCTGATGGTAAGTTGAAGGCAAAGTCTCCGGAAAGAGGGTCACCATTACAAACACGTAGAGTATTACAATAGTGGCGCTCACCTTGACGGCCTCATCGGATGCTTTTTTTAGGCCCCGCTTAAAGGACCCGGGACTGTAGAAAGAAGGAAACACGTGCGCTGGTAAGGAATTCCAAGACTTAATGGTGCGGCAGAGGGAACACTCACCGAACTGCTTGGTTCTTGGTTCACCGCACCGTATGCGGGTGACATCTAAGCCGTGCACGTGTTGTTCTGTGTAGGAAAGATGAAGGTAGGATCAACTAGGCGATCTCATCAGAATATTCACCGTGGTAGAGACGGTAAAACGTTTGAAACACCAGAGGTATCACACACGTGCTGCCGACCATGTGGAAAGGAAAGGAGAGTGAAGGTTAAGAGAGTTTCTTTGCTGTCAGTGCAGTGCATTATCATTGTATTTCTTATAATGGCAAAAATGCCGTCAATTCGACAGAAGAAGATTGTAATACCTTTATACCACAAGAAAATGTTCAGGTGTAATACGAGGGTGATGCGAGCGAGGACTTAGGGCTCCACATAGTTCTTTCACTCGCTGCATTACTCACGGCTATGGTACTATGCGCCGTCTCCTTTTACGAGCAAATAATGCTTGAGAAGGAGATTGCGGGTCTGCTTCGGAGAAGACTCCGGACACGCACAGTCTGCGAATGACCTCCGTACCCTATGAGCCCGGAGGGACGGGTAGAGCCACCTGTCACTCTAGCAGAAGCAAGCTTAGGTGGTGGCGTAAAGTGCGCCATCCCATACCCGGACGCTAGACGAGGACACCGCAAACTCTACACCAGAAGATTGTCATCTCAAACGACGACAAAACGCCTTTGCGTTCATTACAATGCTGAAACTACCATATCAAAAGGGACAACACTCGCCAAGAAGTACATCGCGAGTAGGTACTGTATGCAACAGTGCAACCAAGTACGCAGTCGTGTTATATTACGCGATACACATTAGGTACTCACAGTACTTACCCAAGTCTACTTGCAACCTGCACACTTCTTCTGTGAAGTCGACGGCGAATCGCACGCTGTCATAACACAGACAACATGTTTATTTTTGGTCGCGGTCACCTACATCCACGCTGGTAAAGCCGCGGTTAACACCTATACTATAATAGTGTACACTGTTGATGAAAGGACCTCCGTGGTGTGGTGGTAGTGCAGACGACTGCTACGCACGGGGCACGAGTTGTATGCATGAATATGGCTGTTTGCACTGGTCTGATCGTACCTCTGAGAGCACGTTAAGCCGCCGATTCCGGTTGCCATACAAACGTTTTTTCACGCCGGAACAGCGGTGTCTTCTTTAAAAGACACAAATTCGCTCCTGCGTGGAATACTGCTCGCATCTCTGGGATGGCTGCGCAAAGTACTTATTAGATGCCCTCGACAGGTTGCAGCGGCGGCGCGCGATCCGCATTATTGGAAGTCCAGTCCGAACCTTCGCAGATGCGTAGAGATGTGTTAGGCCCTGGCAGTATTTTACCGTCCCTACCATGGTTAATGTTCTGATGAGCTCTTCCAATTATTCCCGCCCTCTCCTTTCCTACACAGGACAACACGTGCAGGGCTTACATGTCACCCGAATATGGTGCAGAATACTCCATCAGGAACCAAGCGGTTCAATGAGTCTCTCCTCTGCCGCACCATTAAGTCTTGGAATTCCTTACCGGCGCACGTGTTTCCTTCATCCTACAGTCCCGGGTCTTTTAAGCGGGGCGTAAAAAAGCATCTGATGAGGCCGTCAAGCTGAGCGCCACTATTGTAGCACTGTATGTACGTCTTTCACGAGACTTTGCTTTCAGCTTAACATCAGTCGAGGTGAAGTCAAAAGGTGCCATAAATAAAAAAAATTATAAACATTAGGGCAGTCATTACTGGTAGTTGGAGCCCTCAAAAGTCCAACTACTTTAACACTTTAACTTGGAACTTCGATATTGCCATCAACATGGTCATTGGACCATTGGTTGTGGAGGTCATATGGCAGTCGCTTCACGGAAAATATCGAAGTTCAGCTGCATCACAGTTAGACTGGAAAACCAACCACAACAGAGTTGGGAAAAGGTTCAGAGAATGATGACTGTTGATGAAAGGGTAGACTAGACCTTGGGAAAGAACATTAATATGGTATGTTTGGTCGCGATAACCAACATCCACGCGGGCGAAGCCGCGGGCAACAGCTAGTAAAATATAAGTACATTAAGTAGTTTTCTCATTGCACTGACTTTTGGTAAGAAATACTCAATTTCGAGGGTAATCGAGAATAACATCGAAATATTTACAGTCGCATGTCTATCACTATCATCATTCTCTGAGCCTATTCCCAAATCAGGTGGGGTCGGCTATCTAGTCTAACAAAGACGCGACTGAATTTCGATATTTTCCGTGAAGCGACAGCCATCGGACCTCCACAATCAAATTGGCGATATCGAAGTTATGTAGTTATTTTAGTCGGAGTTTTGACTACCCGCTTTAACTACCCGTAACGACTGCAATAGATGTTGGTATGGCAACCAGGACCGACGTGCTATCCGAGGCACGACCAGACCGTTACAATATCGCAACAAACATTGTATAAATTATGTCGATCACTATAATTTATACATATACATATCGTACCCTCAGGGAAAAAAAAGCATAAGACGGAAATGCTGATTTTTCAGTATGGCGAAAAAACTGAATTTATGGGCATATTTACTTTATTTCCAAACGTAGAAGAATTATTCTTATATCAAAAAAAAGAGAAAAAAATATTGCACTTCGTGTTGTATTTAAGTTAGTACTAATGTTTATAGTTTATTAGGAATTGTAAAAATAAATTATTATGCTATTTTTCAGAATACAATAAAATAAAGCATTCTGAGTATCAAAATTTATGCCAGACTTTGCTAGAAAAGTAAAATATATTTCAAAAAGTATGTTATATTAAAGCAGTAATACACTCGTGAATATGAACATTTTTGGTAGTATAAGTAAGATTACTGCATTATTTCCTTTATAAAAATTATGTTTGTAATGCACAAGCAATATTTACCCCTTTTTTCAATATAGGGGCTTGTTAAGATAACTTAAGTAAACAATAATAATTACTTATTTCATTATATGTTTTAGAAAAGTTAGCTGCATATTAACACATATTACTTAGAGTTATTATTTATGACTACAGGGAAAAACAGAGAATGTATTTTTTTATGCATTATTTTTTATTTTAGGCAAAATACTGATTATAGTTTTGGTAACAATTAAAGTTCGTACTATCAACAATAAAATTGCACAATAATATTCAGTAATTTAGAGTTTCGGTGAAGATTACTACCACTATTGATTTTTTTATGAATTCTTAAATAATCAGTAAGTAGATAATTTGATAAGACTAAACTTGTAACAATTAACGAATTAAGTTTTTATTGGCTCCGTACAATAAAATATTTATGTTCTCTCAGTAAACGAAATTCAATTATGTCAGGGGAATAACGGATAAAATCGGCTCCGTACTAAAAAAGTATTCCATCCCGACAGTTTACGCACCAGGCATTAAAGTAAACAACATCGTGGGCACACCGAAGGATATCTTGCCGCTTCAGACGCCAGGGGTCTACAAGATAGATTGCAGCTGCGGTAGTTCATATATAGGCCAAACAAAGCGGACTATTGCTGATAGGGTCAAAGAACACATTGCAACTGTAAAGAACCGCCGGACGAGCAAATCAGCGATTGCAGAACACCTTTTAGTAGCAGGCACGAATCACTGGATTGTATTGCACAATACGCAAGTTCTCTCCACCGAACGTCACTTCTATTCGAGAGCTGTACGTGAAGCTATTGAAATCTAGAAGTACAAGAATTTCAATCGGGAAGACGGTTTTAAGTTATCTGCGACATGGAATCCAGTGATAAAAAACTTGCTGCCTCGCTTTTCTGCGTGGTCGGATAGACACCAAGCCATTTGCACAGATAATAGGGACCCTGTGAGTGTGGTATGTGATGGTACCTGCAGAGAAAATAATATAAAAAATGTGTAAAATGTGCGGGTAAATGTATAACCGGCTACCTCACGAACTCAACGACGGAGGGCGTGCGCGGCTAAGACAGTCAGCCTATGACCACGGCCGGTGCAACCTGGTCGAAATGTCAGGCATTCCAAAGGTTTTTTTTATCTATGGCACGTCAATTTGACTTCACCTCGCCTGATGTTAAGCTGAAGGCAAAGTCTCATGAAAGATTTTGAAGATATTGAAAGAGTTTTGTATTACCTATACGATGATCGCGTTGATTCCCGTTTACATATTATTATAAGACTGAATTTGTTGAATTACACTCTGTTCTGTTTCGTTGGCTGGTTTATGAGGTCTATTGGTATGTTGTCCTCGAAGGTTTGTTATTTGGTCACCATTAGCATATTTATCAATGGCAGTGTAAACTGTTCTTTCTTTAATATCTAGCGTATTAAGAAACATGGTTTTGCACACTTTTCAATCAGTCACAAGACATGCATCGCTTTATGACGGCAAATCATAAACCAATGTACGATTTCGTTCACGTTTACGCTGCATTTTCATAACTTTAGGTTCTATAATCTCGGTGTTTTTCAAAAACTGCCATTGAGTTTCATGGTTACTAGAAGTCCAAAATTGCTTAAATATTCCCAACCTTTTTCTAGGGTTTGTATTAGCTTCAGTTACTAACACTGGACGAGATGTCATTGCTTCAGATTCTGTGGTGGAATTATTTCCAGCTGGTATAGTTTCAGCGTGACAGGCTATAAGTGAAGGGTCAGAAGTTATAGGCCGAGATTATAGAACCTAAAGTTATGAAAATGCAGCGTGAACGTGAACGAAATCGTACATTGGTATATTATGTGCCGTCAAAAAGCGATGCATGTCTTGTGACTGATCAAAAAGTGTGCAAGACCATGTTTCTTAATACGCTAGATATTAAAGAAAGAACAGTTTACACTTCCATTGATAAATATGCTAATGGCGACCATATAACAGACCTTCGAGGACAACATACCAATAGACCTCATAAACCAGCCAGCGAAACATAACAGAGTGTAATTCAACAAATTCAGTCTTATAATAATATGTAAACGGGAATTAACACGTTCATCGTATAGGTAATACAAACCTTTGGAATGCCTGACGTTTCAACCAGGTTGCACCGGCCGTGGTCACAGGCTGACTGTCTCAGCCGCGCACGCCCTTCGTCGTTGAGTCCGTGAGGTAGCCGGTTGTACATTTACCCACACATTTTCGACATTTTTTATATCATTTTCTCTCCAGATACCATCACATACCACACTCACAGAGTTCCTATTATCTGTGCAAATGGCTCGGTGTCTATCCGACCACGCAGAAAAGCGAGGCAGCAAGTTTTTTATCACTGGATTTTTTTTTTTTTATACTACGTAGGTGGCAGACAAGCACACTGATGGAAAGCGGCCACCGTGGCCTATGAACGTGTGCAACACTAAGGGTGTCACACACGCGCTGCCCACCCAGAAGGGAAAGGGGGAGAGCTGGGAAGGGGTAGGGAGGCTAGGAAGGGGAGGGGAAGGAGGCGTATAGTGAGCTCTGGCTACTCTACTTACCGGCGGGAACACAACACGATGGTTATTATGACCGCGGTCTTCTGTAGTGCGGAGGTACTTCCCCAGTTGGACAGCTCATTTCGGACGGGAGATACCGTCGTGTCCTACCTAATTCCATGTCGCAGATAACTTGAAACCGTCTCGTCTTCCCGATTGAAATTCTTGTACTTCTTGATTTCAATAGCTTCACGTACAGCTCTTGAATAGAAGTGACTTTCGGTGGAGAGGTATCTTTTTGGCTAAGTAAGCGCATTTAAGATAATTTCCTTATAACGAATAAAAGATAATCGTGTATACAAGACTAGCGATGTAAAAAAAACATACGCATTTAAATCATAATAATTGTTACTATTAATCTTCTACATAAAATATTAGGGATAAACGTAGTAAAAAGTAATACGTCATATTTCTCAATTTATTCTTTGCGTTATATCACTTAATCTACTAATCCGTAAGAAAAAATGTAATGGAACAAAAACTCTCAAAACGAATTTCTTGTTTTAATTCGTCAAATTTAACAAGAAAAATATGAAAAAAATTTAGTATATGTATCTTTAAACGTACTTTTCAAATATGATAAAATCGATAAATCAAAATAAAATCACTTATGCCTATTTTGCACTGGGGGTGCGATATTATTGTGATGCCAGTTCCTACCTACCTTGTATTTAGCGGATACCTCCTCGCGGCACGCACGCGCACTGATAAGATAACAGAGCGATAACAAACGATGTTATGAAGAGTTTGGTAAATACCACAGAACAGAAAAAACTTGTTATTAATACTTGTTTATAATTAACCACAGAATAAAAAATACCTAGGTACATGTTTTTTGCTTTCTGTGGTATTTACCTATCGAGGGGCAAGGACAGCGCGTCCACGTCCGCAACTTGATACCTGCTAATAAAGGCGGAGCCTTATTCTTGCAGATCTGTTGAATGATCCCGAGAGCGTCGACGGCGCGAGACTATTCTGGCGATGCTGGCTCGGCCAAAGAGTGTCCCTCGGCTGTTACGAGGAAAAAAATGGAGAAAGTAAACTCGTGGCGCTGAATGCGTGCGCGGTCCACTGCCGAGGCGAGGACCCTAACTATGTGGTGAGTGTACCTATTAGTGACGGTGCGAGTAGCCGCATCCGCCACAATTATACGGATATTTTGCGCATGTGAGCATCCGAAAAAATAATAAATTCAGGCAGGTATATTAAACAAAACAAAATATAACTTTCTTTTTTTTTGGTTTGGTTTTTGTTGCTAGCAAATAGACTTGCAAGAATATTTTTTATAAGTAGTATGATTCGCTTTTTAGTAAAACTTCAGTACCGACATACATAAGTATTACTTCTCAAATATACTATTTACTTCCCAATAAAAGTATTTCAACACACTACTATTACTCACCAGCGTCACTTTCCGTGACGATATGGAAAAAAAATCGGTAGCTACCTACTCACAACGAGCGAAGAGTCGATGACTATTTAGAGGTTCTTATCACAAGACGTACATTACAGGTCGTGGGCGAGGCGTGGAATAACGTTTTCGACGCCCTCAAACTGTGCAGCAAATCGGACGTGTTCCAACTGTTGGGTGCGGACAAACTGCTGTTCGGACTCGGCCTGGTGGTGGCCAGGGAGTACCGCGGCGCGCGGCTGGGCTACAAGCTGCTGGCGGCGAGGTGAGCGCTCGTCCGACGCACAGTGCGTTCACTCGCTCGGCACTCACCGGCCGCTCCGCAGGGAGGCGCTGTGCCGGCGGCTGCGCGTGGCGGGCAGCAGCACGGTGTTCTCGGGACCGGCGTCGCAGCGCAGCGCCGAGCGCGCCGGGTTCAGCACCGCGCGCGCGCTCAGCCTCGCCGACCTCGCCGCCGCCGGCCTGCGCTACCCCGCCGACGGCGCGCGACACATCAAGCTCATGGTGCGGACGTACGCGCACGCCGCCGACCACTGTGAGTGAGCCCGCACACTGCGCAGTGCACCGATGTTCTTAGTTTGCAGGGAGCGAGCACACGGCTCGACCATCGGTGGGACTTCGGGGAGCATCTCTTAAATCGAGGAGCACGGCCGACGCTAGCGGAAGCGGCCGACCGACGGGGGTCATATCGAGGAGAGGGCTACGGGTCCGCCGGGGTGCGAGGGATACGTTAGCTACTACGTCACCTCCGGCAATCGAAGACCCAAAGACGGCGTGGGTTTTAGTCGGTTCGAGTCCGACGTAACCTATCCAACCGGCTCCGGTGGGGGGGGGGGGTATCCGTGGGCATTTTTCGCACGATTAAAAAAAAGGCAAAGGGAGCAAGCACACGGCGTAACGGGACACCGTGACGTTCTTGAACGCTTCCAATTTTGAAGAGAATCGTGCCGAAATCCGTTCCATGCATTGATTTCAACCAAAACTTAAATAATTTTGTGTGCCTCGAAACTTCGTTCGATGCTGTTATGGGTGGATGTTAAGCGATATTAAGAGATGGACGCAAAAACTGCAGTAGGTACGGATTTTAATACGATTTTATTGTTTGAATCATAATCATTTTATCGCCGCTTGGTACGTGGTGAGGGCCCCTCGTTACGCTATCCACATCCAACTCTTCAATAGTAACCACCGCCCACCGCCTTAACCTCAACGACACACAATAACATGTACTTACACAGAAATACCTCCGTACACACATGTTCCACCTGTATTCGATCGTCCAGAGCAGAGCGCGGCACCATTCAGCTGTTACTAACACGGTTGTTAAGCCGGTAATTGGTAGGCAAAGTTCGTCAGCAGGTGACTCATAAAAAGAAGTAAAGCTCGTCAACTAGGTACCTACAAAACTATTGTAGTCGGTTAGTAACTCGGCAAGTGTCCACTCGTATATTTAAAGCCACTGCTGTACCGACTTGGACACAACTAACTGTACCTACATCGTCATCATTGTCTGAGCCTTTTCCCAACAGTAATTATTTGGATGATAAACAAGCCTGGAAATGAGCTGTTCACTCAACTTGCTTCTTAGCTAATTTTTCTATGTAGACTAAGTAAATGATTTTAAATAGATATCGAAGTATTGCAGCTAGACCAATTGTTGAACTTTTTAGGGCTCCAAATGTCACAAGTTGTGCATTAATTGAAATCCATTGAGCCGTTCCTTCTCAAGATCACGAGCATCGCACGTAACTCATCAATATTAATTTGTTTATTGCTAAGCCACCGGTGGTGAGGTACCTCGCCTTCCCTCAGTAAGTACATACTAACGCATGGTCCCTTGTCGACAGAGCCAGACAGAGCCCCAGAGCCGAGCGGTGAGCACGCGGCGCCGCACTCCGGAGTTTGGAACGAAGTCCTTGGGTCTCTCATCACTTTTCTTGTACTTACCATCTTTTAACAGAAATAGCTCGACACTGAAACACAAAATGTAATGTAATTTGTAATACATATATATCACGATCACGATCACAAACAGCGAAAACGTTGGTTAAGGAATGGAACATTATGATTTCGTGGATAACGTCCCAAATTCAGCGCCGTCGCCGCAGTGGGGCATTGGAGCTCTTCCTTCGTACAAACGTGTAGGGAGCGCTCTATAGCTGACGGGTTGGGTACGCGCATAGGTTCAATCCCATGCACTTGGCGTTTGGCCGTCGATGGACCGGTACAGCGTAGTAATGCGCGCGTGTGGACCACCCACTACCCACTGCCCACCGTCCACACAGTGTCGCTCAGCTCCTTTAGGCGCACAATGGGGATTTCTCATAATGGGGATTTCTCAAAATGGGGATTTCTCAAAATGGGGATTTCTCAAAATGGGTACATGTACACTTAGCTACAAAAAATAAAATTGCCTTATTTTGAACATAACATTTACTCTACCTAATTGAAAATACAAACTGAAAGAAATCAATTCATCGAACAAAAAAAGCTTCCTATAGGTTTCCTATAATTAAGTTTTACACTGCTGCTCACTCGGTTATGCTACTCAATATATCATTGTACTTAGACTAAGAGCAAATAATTGTAAATAGACCAAAAAAAAAACAAAGCCCGCTGAGTTTCTTGCCGGAGTCTTCTCAGGCCGGGGCCGCGTTCCGAACCGGTGGTCCATTTGCTGAACTAGTCTTAATTGTATATTATTATTTTGTGACGTTTCGTAAGAGCCGCGTGAGGTGGTCTATGTGGAAAAATAAAGATTTTGAATTTTGAATTTTGAATTTACAGCAGCAATTTCATGTACACCAATTGTTTCAAAAATTTACCGAGAGATAAATTTCCCTTTTTCAATTCTTTTTGAAGCCTCTTGTATTTTTGATCGAACCTAATTTCCCTAAACCTCCTTTTTTTTGAATGCAAAAGGGCGTTTTTAAGTTTTTTGTCTTGATGTTTCGCTTCTGTTTTTAATTTACTTAAAAATAAATAAAAAGTAGGTTTCGATGGTAGCAATGAATTTAGGCGTCTGTGCCAACCTTCCAGTGTATTATTTGTACGAATTAATTCATTGGCGCAGGACAAAATTGATGCTGGCATTTTCGGGTACCATTGTGCTCCAAAATAATCAATAAACCTAGACATATTTGTTGTATTTGGGGCAATGTGTAATAGTTTTAACCACCACTCTTGATAGTACTCTTCTGGAACTAAAGGCAAGTTAGAAGCCATTCTTACTATGTTCCTCTCTTTTGCAGACGCCAAGACCTCAAGTTGCTTTGCCTTTTTCCAAATAGCCTTACTAAAGTGGTAGTAACAAAGAGTGACTTTGCATTCTGGAAATACTTTTTGAATAGCATTTACTTGTGCCAACTCACAGTCGCATTTGTAATAAACTATAGATGCTCCGATCTTTTCTTTGAATAATGTGAACAAGCGGACATAAGTTGCTTACGTCTTGTTAGGTAATAGAAAATAAACAACAGGAATAACATTAACGTAGTCAGTATCTGTCTCTTTGTCCATGTTTAACTGTAGGGTGAACAATTGATAAAAGGGAGGAGGCACACGTTTAAACGTTCCGTCCCCAAAATATCTACCTCTGCTTTGTTTTAGAATAGAAGCCTTTGCTGCCTCTGTTGAAAACATCAATATTTTCTCCTCGTCACCATCAGCACTTAATAGAAAATCTTCTGCAAAAAAATTTGGTACTTCTACTTCTTCCATTTTGGTAAATTTTACCTGTTTGCAATTCAAGAACTTCTTTCTTTCTCTATAAAGAGAGTCTTTTTTCGAACTAAATACAGGACCATCATTGATCTCGCCAAAATTTTTTTCAAATATTGCTTGAATTGGGCCAAAATTTGTACATACCTCCTGCTTGGTTTTATCCATTTTTATCAGTATTTGGTTTGCTTTCACGTTAGGCACACACAAATGACGACTTTCACGTTTCACTGTATCGTTTTCGTTATCAAGAGTAATAGATGCATTGCATTGATTTTTGTGTGTACAAATCCATAAAGTACTTCCCGTCGCATTTTTTCTCTTGAAATTATATTGATATCCATCTTTTAGAACACAATTCCGCCCTTTCTGATTTTTAACAATTGTAAAACTCATAATGGCTACAATCAACAAAAATACGATGACAGTAAGTCACAATTTCACTTGACTTATTTACTACTGATTTATAACCAGCCAGCATCAACAAAAGTCTACATCTCAGAATAACATAAAAACTACTTCGTCGTCATCTACAAGTGCATCTAAATCTATTAATAAATCTATGCATGACCTTTGACTTGAAAATAATATGATAACTTGATTTATGGATGACATTATATCAATTAAGAATATTATATATTACCTACTAGGCGATTGTACCCGATTGTACTTCATATTCCCATTTTGCTAACTCCCCATTTTGCTAACTCCCCATTTCGAGAAATCCCCATTTTGAGAAATCCCCATTGTGCGCCTAAAGGGCTCAGCTAAACCAGAATAATTAAATTTATGGCTAAGAAAGCCAAGTATTTCGTAATCGAACAAGTAATGTCTTCATAGAAAATAAAAACTAAATATTTGTTCACTTTCGTCACTTTGTTGTCAGTTGTCCCTGTTTATGTATGAAGTTCGTACGGTACCTACGTTACACGCCCAGCGTGTCGCTCGGGACAAGCACACGTCAATGTATCGTGACTCCAATAAACTCGCTGAGATGTTGCGTTAACGTTATTTTATTCCCCGTTTCCTCATGATCCTCCGCAGCGTCAGGGAAGTCGATAAGAGCCAAGAGTGTACCGGCCCATACAGAGTGTACAGTCGATTACACGTACGCAGTATACAATTTAGGATCTGTTCAGCGGTGGGCGCGCTCCGGACCACCCGCCGCGCGCACGGCGGCCTGTACTGGCGGGGCGCGCGACGGGGACAGGCGCTGGCCTCACTACCCATTGGTGACATCGAAGTTCTGTACTCAGACTAATTGTCGGTCTTTTCACAACTCCAATGACCGGAACGATTACTTAACTTAGGATATTTTAATGGTCATATATAATACTAGCTGATCCGCGCAACTTCGTCAGCGTCACCGCGTTTTTGCAACATTTTCCGCTCCGCTCCGCACGGTCGGTCGTAGCGTGATGTTATATACGTATAAACCTTCCTTTTCAATCATTTTATCTTTTAAAAAACCGGCATCAAGATCCGTTGCGCAGTTTTAAAGTTTAATCATACAGAGAGATATATGGACAGAGAAAGCGATTTCGTTTTATACTATGTAGTGATTTATTTCAATTAAATAATTTGAAACGACCCGCGCTACGGAACGAGTGAGGGGTAATACTATAGTATTAATAAAATTACAGCAATATAATCAACTCGTGATATATTATAGTCACACGTCGGTACAATTCAAGATTATACAAATATACAGTTCGGTAGGACGAGGGGGCGAGTCACTCACGCGTCAAGTACCCGTGAGTCACGGTAACGCACAGTGTGCGCACACACGTGCAGCGAGCGTAGCGCACACACACAACTGTCACTCGAGCATTTGTGACGTGGTCGTCGCGTCCGACGGCGCGCGGCGCTACAGGTGGACCTTCGCCTAGACGAGGGTACACACGTATCGTCGCGTGTATCGCAAATAAAACGGTTTAGCTTCCTTCTCTCGAAGGTTCCAAACGGTTCGATAAAACATTTAAATAGAAATAACACATGATGCTGGGAGTTCACCTCGACGCGAATATCTCACACCGCACGGAATAAAACCACTCGCGGCAGATCGTACCGCGATTTTAAAGATAAGAACGATTCGCACAAAACGATGCCAAAGCGGTCCGGGCGGCTACAGCGCGTGGTCGGCGAGGCGCGGCGGCGGCTCGTCCGTGAGCAGCGCGCTCAGCAGCACCGGCGCCACCACCGGCACGCGCCGCGCCGCCAGCAGCGCCGCGTCGCGCGCCGACAGCGGCAGGCGCCGCACGTCCGCGAAGCACGCCGTCACCCCCGCCAGCGCGCCGGGCTCGTAGGGCGCCTCGAGGTCGGGCGCCGCGCCGCCGCCCGCCTCCACCAGGCGGCGCAGCAGGCGGCGGCGCGGCGGCGGCACGTGCAGCAGCGCCACGAGCCCCGCGAAGGGGCCCGGCGCGCCCGCCGCCCGCGCCGCGCGCCAGCGCCACGCCGCGCGCGCCAGCCCGCGCTCGCCGGGCGGCTCCAGCGCGGCGGCGGGGTTGCCCCACTCGTGCGCCTCCTCGGGCAGGAAGGCGCCGCGCGCGTGGCTGAGCGCCACGTAGCGCGGGTGCAGCACCCAGCGCCCGGCCGCCACGGAGCCCAGCATCTTCTCGGAGCGGCCGGGCGCGGCGCACAGCAGGTGCGTGGCGCGCGGGTCGGGCTCGGCGCCCTCGCTCACGGCGCCGCCCAGCGCCAGCACCATGCGGACGATCTCGTCGCGGTTCTGCGCGGTACCCGAGCTTTATCAAACTCGACAGCGCAATGTAAAAAAGTGGGAAATTCGGGAGGATATTTTATCCCGAATTACCCACTTTTTCCCCACTTGCACGCTTTCTCATTTCCCCGCTTAATTTTTTCCAATTTTCATTTCCACGCTTTGCAATTTTCACGTAGCGGAAAGGAAAAGTGGAGAAAATTTAAGTGATGAAAATTTTAAAAATGGTAAAGAAGTATAAATGGGGACAATAGGAAAAACGAGGGTGTGGATAAAAAAAAACCAACAAAAGTGGAAGAGTAGGGAGAAAGGGGTAAGTGGTGAAAATGGTGAAATAGGGAAAATATGAAGTGAGTAATTGGGGAAAGGGGAAATGGAAAAGTGAGGAAAATGGAGTAGTGTACAAATGAGGAAGTGACAGTAGGACAGTAGAGATAAAGGAACAGAAAATGGGAAAATAGCGGGAGTAAGTCGGAAGATTGGAAGAAGGAGAAATGGGCAAATGGAAAATGGAGAAGGGGGGAGAGAAGACTGGCGGAGGTAAAGATGAGTTGAGAGACGAATGAAACATATTGTTCAATTCACTATTAAATCGATCGGGATATTTACCATGTTTGTTAATTTCTTTGCGTAACCGTGTACACCGAGTACACCGTGATCACGGCGCTTGCAACAGCGCCGGAATATCGGTTACGCGAAGAAATAAACAAACATGGTAAATATCCCGATCGATTTAATAGTGAATTTGAAAATGACCATGTCAATCTAAAATTATATATCGTTCAATACCAATTACAATAAAATATATGGCGTCGTGCTACTCGAATCGCTCGAATCGCAGCAAGCATTTAATGTACTGTCCAAACGGATACAAAAGTGAACTGTGTACGTCGGCAATTAACGCGACACAACTTACGTCAACATTAGAAGAGAGCATGAAGCGCTTCACCGGCGCGGGCGGTGGCTCGGTCTGCGTCTCGGCCTGCTCGCTCGGCGGCTCGGTCCGCTCGCTCGGCGGCTCGGTTCGTTCACTCGGTGGGTCCGGCCGCTCGCTCGGCGCCGCGGGCCTCGTGTCATCCCAGCCCACGGTGTTCGGCTGCGACTCCGGGGCCGCCTCCGAGTCGGGAGCTAGAGGAGCAGGTGGCACGTCACGTACAGAGCTAAGGGTCGCAGACAGACAGCGGGGCGTGTGCGCACCTGGCGGCTCCGGCGCCAGCGAGTCCCGCGTGCGGCGCGCGCGCTGCGACGCCGCGCGGCCCGCCAGCGCCGCCGTCAGCCGCTGCAGCGCCGCGTCCACCGCCTCCGCGCCCGCCTCCGCGCCCGCCTCCGCCACAGTGTCCACCGCAGCGTCGGCCGGCGACTCCGCCCCCGCCTCCTCTAAGCTCGAGGCGGGCTCGATCGCGCTGAGGCCGCCCGGGCTCTGGAACGTGAACCCGTTTCTAATATTTAGCTTCGGAAACCAACGTTTTTCAACAAATCACAAACAGTGAGCGACGCGTTACCTGATGTTCTGAAACTTTGGCTATTTTCGCCGGAGGTGTCTCCCCTTGTTCCTGCAAAATATATTTTGGGTTCGTTATAATGTTTTATACTGTGTGTAATAAATACCTCACTTTCTGACATTCTAGAAAAGATAACCTTGAGAATACCTAGACCCGGTTTTCGTACCTCGGACCTATAGTCGGTGCCTTTTTATAGGTCAATTTAAAGCAGCAACGACTACTTTGGACGTAGTGTGGCACATATAACGACTTTAAGCGCTAGGATTAGTTTAACAGTAGTTTGAGTAGGAATGTTGCGAGAAATAATATGTCTTGTATAATCTCACCTTCGGCAATCAAGAATCCATAGACGGCGTGCGTTTTGGTCGGGTCCAGTCTGACATAACCACCTCCACCGATTTTACCGGAGGTGGTATACATGATATATTTTTGCTGTGTAGCACAGGTACATTTACTTACAGCTTATATTACATTGTGATGTATAATTATAGTTTATCTGTTATGGAACGCTTAGTCTATTAGTACGAGTATCTACAGTATTATTGTATGCGAGTGTTAGTTTTCTAAATATAATGTAGTGCGTGGGTACTTTTATATTTACTATTGCAATAATATCCTTTAGTTTGGAAGCATTCAATAAACGTAGGTAAACCAAAGCGGTTTAGCTTATTGATTAGTAAACAAAGAGAAAGTTATTGTGACAAAGAGAAACTTATTCTCTTTGTCATTCTCTGTACGCGGTGTTCCTTCCGGGACATACATACATACATATACTAATAAACACGTTACCCTCCTTTGCGTCGCGCATTCGGGTAAAACGGTTTCAAGTGACCAGTTAAGGTCTACCCACATTTATCAAAACAATTCACAAAACGGACACAGGCACCGGAAGGGAAGAGCGGTGTTTACCTTTAAGTTATGTTTGCATCGCAATAAGTTAGCTTTAATTACTGTTATCGTACGCTTCGATGAAAAACATTACCGGTAGACCTAATAAATAAATAAAAGCGATCGTCCAATTTACGCAAACCTCAACATTACAATAACAAAACAAAACATAAATGGCAAAAGAAGTAAGTCCGACTGACGGCGCGCGCCGTCAGCAGTGCCACCCACCTGCAGCTGCAGCTTGCGCGGCGCGCGCGCGGCCGGCGCGTCGGCGGGCGGCGCGGGCGCGGGCGCGTCGTGGAACTGCGCCAGGAAGCGGTTGCGGATCTCCGACAGCGGCTGCGCGACACGGGCTCGTCAGTACGGTCGGTGCGGTACAGTGCGGTACAGCGGGGCGGTACGTACCGTGTGCGGCGCGCGCTCGGGCTCGGCGCGGCGCTCGGGCAGGCGCTGCACGACGCTCCACAGGCGCTTGCGCGCGTCGGGCGACAGGCGCCCGGCGCCCGGCCGCAGCGCGCAGCCGAAGGCGCTGTCCGGCGTGGCCACGGCCCTGTCGACTGAACGCGGCGGTCAGGCGGCGCGGGGCGGGGCGGGGCGGGGGCAGGGGTCAGGGGGCGGGGCGGTACTCACAGGGGTCGCGCGGCGTGCGCACGGGGTCGGAGGGCGCCTCGCCGCGGCGCACGGCGAGCAGGCGGCGGCGCGTGGTGGGGCTGAGGCGCGCCAGGTTGGGCGACGACAGCGCGTCCTCCAGCGACGGCGTGCCGCCCGCGCCGCCCGCGCCGCCCGCCTCGCCACCTGGGCACACCCGCGACCGCGCGGTGATTAAAGGCTACGCGGTACTGTGTCTAACGCTAGGTTTACACGACGCGAGGTTTCACCGACGACGCATTCACTATCTGAAACGTATCTGAACCGGCGCGCGGCGGTCGCGCGCGCGCCGCCAGACGCATATCGTGCACGCGACTGTAAAACCTCGCACCGTTAACTTATAGTATGTGTCATTGGTATAAAATGAAATCGCTTCCCGCTGTCTGTCCGTCTGTCCTTGTGTGTGCTTAGATGATGCTCTAAAACTACGCATATATGCATAATTGACAGTGAAACGCGGTGAATAGGGATCTAGAGGTAAATAGAGATAAAATGGTTAGCCAAATTCTGTAGTTATTTCTTTAGTTTATTGTAGTAAAGGAATCATCAATCCGTTAACCATTTTATCCCTATTCATCATATTTTACTGTAGAAAAAAAAAAAAAAATTACAAGTTTCTAATGTAGTATCGTAAAGAATGAATCCTTTTAGTGAGAGAACAGAGAACTCATTGGAAAACGGAATAGCCGCAGTGGGCGGTGAGTGCACACCTGCGGACGCGGCGGGAGCGGCAGACGCGGCGGACGCGGCGGGCGCGGGCGAGTCCTGCGAGCCCAGCAGGCCCTGGCGCGCCATCGCGATGTAGCGCGACGCGGGCGATAGCTCGCCCTCTGCCGGCAAACCACACGCTACAGGCGGCGGCACTCCTCGCAGCGCGTTCTCCTTGTCGGTGTCGGCGGGCGGGGCGGCGGGCGCGGGGGCCGCCGTGTCGCCCACCAGGTAGGGCGCCTCGGGCACGCGCGCGCCCGCCGCCGCGCACGCCAGCAGCCAGGCGGCGCGCACGGCGGGCAGCCCCCACTTGCGCGCGCCCTGGTACTTGTCGCCGCTGGGCGCCGGGCAGATCAGGTGCGTGGACGCGCGCGCCTGCGCCGTGCTGCGTCGGCAGAAGCGCAGCTGCGTGCTGCGGGGAGGAGCGCGTCAGTCGGGCGAGGGGGGCGGGGGGCGGGGCGCGGGGCGGCGCGACACTCACGTGGCTCCCAGCAGCTTGGCCAGCTCGTCGAGGAAGGCGCGCTCGACGCCGCCGTACGTGCTGAGGGACGCCACGACGCCGACCAGCGGCCCCGTCGTCCACGAGACGCGCACGGGCCGGTGGTAGTACTGGATCGGGACGATCTCGCGCTGCGCCAGGCAGTCTTTCTGAAAGGGAGAGCGAGTGAGGTGAGAGGGGTGCGGCGTGCGGGCGGGGCGCGGGCGAGGGCGGTACGCACGATCCAGAAGGCGGTGACGGGCGTGGCGCGCGGCGTGCGCAGGTCGCGCTCGTCGAAGTCCAGCGGCACGAGCGCGTACTGTGCGCCGGCGGGTGCGCGCGGCAGGGCGCCGCCGGCCGCCGCCAGCTCGGCGCGCAGCTCGGCCGCCGCCTCCGCGTCCAGCCCCTGCACCTCCAGCGCCACGTCTGCACACGCAACGCCTCACATGTTTACACGATTATATATTATAACGTTTGCTCTGCCTCCCGCGCCGGCCTGTGGACCGTTCTCTCGAGTGTCGGTTTAAACTTTATTAATCCGACTGACCGCTGCCCGCGGCTCCGGGTGCGGGTCGGTTAGAACCGCGCATCGGTGGTTTGCGTTCCGACCTATCGGTTGGGAGCGCGTAATGGTCATATATTACGGTGATAATTCACGGAATCACTCGACACCGTTTATGGAAAGTGACGTCATCCAACGGTAACTCCTTCGACGAAGGCGAGACGTCGGCTGTGGCCGATAAATTCTACGACGAGCGATGTTCACGGTCCCTCCGGTCCACCCGCATTAGATTTCAGATTCTGGTGTAATAATCACACTTGAGCGCACTCAACAAATAAATGATGACTGACAATAGTGTATACATATTGCATTACCGAAGACAGAGGTCGGGCGATTCGTCCGCAACGCAATAAAAGGTACCTTTAAATATTGGTTCGATTTCTTCCGAGGGCTCGTCGGTGGGCTCGTCGGGCAGTTCGTCGTCGGTGACGTCACGAGGCTCGGCGCGCGGCGGGCTCGCCTCGCGCGGCACGCTCGCCTCGCGCGGCTCGGGCGCCAGCTCTGCGCACACAGCACCGTGTTGTCCGCTGTCTATTACCCACTCGCACATCATTGCAGTGAACCAGAAAGACGTAACATTTGAGAGTATAAGACGACATAAACAATATTGAAAAATTGATGTGAAATTATTTAATATCAATATAACATCGCGTCGGGAGTGACGCTAGGTACTCACGGCTGAGGTAGTGGTCGACGAGCCGCTGTGCGTCGGGCGCGGGGCCGGGGCCGGGGCCGGGGGCGGGGGCCGGGGGCGCGGGGTCCGGCGCGCGCCGCAGCAGCGCCAGGTTGCGCGCGCTCATGGGCGAGGCGCCGGGGGCGGGGGCGGCGCGGGGGGGCGCGCGCTCCGGCGTGCGCGGCGCCACCTCCAGCACGAACTGCACACGAACACACTACACGACCGCGCTCGCTGACGTGCCAACGAGCCGCGCGCCGGAACGCTTAGGCGACTTTCGGACTACATACTGATCGTACCGGTTCCAGAGCTAATAGTGGACACGGTTTCGTCGACGACGACCCTCGAGCTTCACACGATAAAATGTAGTCACTCTTTGTGCGTATCGTACCCTACGTCGCGTGACGTGCGCCGGTACTCCGTAGCATATATATATATATTTCGCTAGTGAGATCGCTCCCGGTGGCCTCGACTGAGATTACACCTATTTATAATTAGTTTAGTGTAATGGACACAATAGTGCACAGACCTGGTGCTCGGGCAGCGCGCGGCGCGCCTGCACGCTCCGCAGCAGCCACAGCGGCGACAGCGGGTGTCGCGCGGGCAGCGCGGTGCGCGCGGCGGCGGCGGCGGCGCGGCTGCCCGCCACGGCGTGCGTCACGCGCGCGCCCGCCGACCCGCAGCGCACGCCGGCGCAGCGCGACACGCACGCCAGCACGCGCTCGCGCGCCGCGCCCCACGCCTCCAGCCCCGACACCCACACCTGCGGGCGGCGAGCGGTGAGCGGCGAGCGGCGAGGCCGGCGGCCGGCGGCCGAGCGGGCCCGGGGGCGGAACTTACGCAAAACCCGTCGAATATCGGTCCCGCCTCCTTGACGAGGTTCATATCGAGGTTCTCGAAGGCGCTCAGCGCCTCCCCGTCGATGGGCGCGTCGCCTCTCGCCGTCTCCTGCGTGACCTGAAATATTGTAAACGCGATTACGGCCCGGGCACCGATTTTCTGGTATTACGCGTTGAACTGCGACGAATCGTTCGGACTCGTCCGTATCGAGTAGACGAAAGAGAAGGGGAGAACGAGAAGATTTGAGTAAAGTCGAATGAAGATTGGGGAAATAGGGAAATGAGCAAATGGGAAACTGGGGAAATAGGGAGAAGAGAAAATAAGATTGTAGGGGCATGGAAAAGGAAAATATGGAATGCGGGAAAAGGTAGTAGAAGAATGAAAAAGTCGACCTCGCTCGATGGAGAACCGGCCTAGTTGACCGGGGTTCGTTTTTCCAGTAAAACCACACACAGGTCTGGTTGAATTTCGATGCTTTTTGTGATACGACTGCCATATGACCTTTTGGCGATATCTAAGTACTGCAGTTAAAGCGGCGGCGCAGCGATTACCTTAAACTTGGCCGACAGCACGGACACGTCCGTAGATCTGGTCTCGTCCACGAAATTGTTCGGCGCCCTCACGTTCGTTATCCGTGAAAAATTTAAACCTGGAATTTAGATACGAGTAGCATATTAGCAAAGATGATAACAATCGATAGTTCGCGTGACCCACTCGCGCCACACGTGACCCTCGCAGCGCTCGGCCGCCGCCGACTCGCGCGCCCAGGCACATATCATACTGTGACTCACTCAGGTCGGGCGGCGCGCCGGCCAGGGGCGAGGAGGTGTGCGCGGCGGGCGGGCGCTCGGCCGGCCGCCGCCGACTCGCGCGCCCAGGCACATATCATACTGTGACTCACTCAGGTCGGGCGGCGCGCCGGCCAGGGGCGAGGAGGTGTGCGCGGCGGGCGGGCGCTCGGCCGGCCGCCGCCGACTCGCACGCCCAGGCACATATCATACTGTGACTCACTCAGGTCGGGCGGCGCGCCGGCCAGGGGCGAGGAGGTGTGCGCGGCGGGCGGGCGCTCGGCCGGCCGCCGCCGACTCGCGCGCCCAGGCACATATCATACTGTGACTCACTCAGGTCGGGCGGCGCGCCGGCCAGGGGCGAGGAGGTGTGCGCGGCGGGCGGGCGGTAGCGCGCGGGCGGCAGCGCTCGGCCGGCCGCCGCCGACTCGCGCGCCCAGGCACATATCATACTGTGACTCACTCAGGTCGGGCGGCGCGCCGGCCAGGGGCGAGGAGGTGTGCGCGGCGGGCGGGCGGTAGCGCGCGGGCGGCAGCGCTCGGCCGGCCGCCGCCGACTCGCGCGCCCAGGCACATATCATACTGTGACTCACTCAGGTCGGGCGGCGCGCCGGCCAGGGGCGAGGAGGTGTGCGCGGCGGGCGGGCGGTAGCGCGCGGGCGGCAGCGCTCGGCCGGCCGCCGCCGACTCGCGCGCCCAGGCACATATCATACTGTGACTCACTCAGGTCGGGCGGCGCGCCGGCCAGGGGCGAGGAGGTGTGCGCGGCGGGCGGGCGGTAGCGCGCGGGCGGCAGCGCTCGGCCGGCCGCCGCCGACTCGCGCACCCAGGCGGGCAGCACCAGCGCCTTGCCGTACTCCAGCGCCGCCTTGTACTTCTCGCTGCCCACGCCCTCCCTGAAGCGAAAAGTGACGTACCCTCGTCATTCGCCGACTGTCGCCCGCTTCTACGTGAGTCTGCGTGCTGACTCATTTCTGACAAAATCTAAGTAGACTTATGAACGAGCTAAGCGCGCCTCCCGACCGCCATTTAGAAAATTGCAACACGCGCTTCGTTCATTTAAATATTTTCGCACAGTCAATTCAAAATGCAAGCGGTATCTTCACTTCTTTGAGTTAATTGGGGCACTGGAAAAGCAGTTTTCCTATTTCATCAGTAGACCAACACTTATCTGCTAAATAATTTAAAGTGCGTATGGTTAAACATTCACCGAATGTCGTAATGTTAACTTTCAATTTGTATAACAGTAATATAACGTAATGTGTAACTCTTTTGTTAGGTACCCAATAAAAGAAAATAACAGAAATTCGTAATTGTGATTGGCAGTCTGCCTCTTATGAACCTGTATGCGTGTGTAGCCCGCCAATCGCAGTGCTCCGTTCTGTCGATACCTTTACATTACGAATTCGGTAGTATTTCGTGCTGAGGCTATTGTTCGAAATTGCGAAACATGATGCGAAACGACAATCGTAATTATAAATATTAAGAATTTAGAAATTCATATTTTTAATAAATAGCATACCTAAATATATATAGCAATTCTGTAGCGGCGTTGCGTCGTAGACGCGACGTCAGCAAATTCCTTGTCGGGCAGCGACGGAGCGCCCGCGCTCGGTAAAGCCAGTTCATACGGTAGGCTCGCTACAGTCGGCCACATATGAGCTCGCTCCACTTATAGATATTCTAGGTTAATATCAAGTGGTCTGGTTACTAGATTATAAGTCCTACACGTTGTGAGACATATTGTGTGATCAGTAATAAACGTTATAAGTGTATGCCACCTTTTACTGAAGTACTCCCACGTGACCCATAGACGTAACCTTTAAAGTGGTGACCCCGAACGTGAACGTGGGAGTTTGTAGGTTATATAACCTATAACCTCGTGATTTTTTTGTGAACTTTTGAATGTTAGGCACTCGTGTGTAAACATTAGCGTAACGAAATGGCAAATGACGGCAGTGCGCCCATAGTGAAATCCGAAGAGCAGGTGATCACGAGCATCGCGGTTACGACGCGTATTCCAGACTTCTGGTGCGACGAGCCCGAGCTGTGGTTTATCCAGGCTGAAGCAGTATTGAACCCGCAAAAGGCGTCGGATGAATCAAGGTACCAGATAATCGTATCGAAATTAGGCAAAGATGTTCTGACGCAGGTCACGGACATTCTCAGAGACCCCCCGCAAACAGACAAGTACTCTACGCTAAAAAAGCGATTGTGCGAAATCTATGCGAGGACCAAGGAGCAACAGGTACACAGACTCATGAACGAGATGGAATTAGGAGACCAGAGGCCATCGCAATTACTAAGGAAAATGCGTGATATTGCACGTGGCAAGATTGAGGACGAAACCCTCCTCATACTGTGGCTTAACCAGTTGCCAAGCACAGTAAGAGGGATTTTGGCAGCTACGGAGACGAAGGACCTTAGTAGCTCAGGAAACATAGCGGACAAGGTCATAGAATCCGTATCACAGAGAGAGACAGTCAGCAAAATAGATGTAGCTTCAGGAAGCGAAGCCACAACCATAATAGCAGAAACCATCGTCTCAGCATCATGGACCAGCACACAGGTACCTCTTATCTCATAGACAGTGGCGCAAACATATCGGTCTATCCGCGTAATCTTGTGAAAATTGTGAAAATTGTGAAAATTGTGAAAATTGTGAATACAACTTGTTCGCGGCAAACGGCACTAAAATTAAGAGCTATGGACAAATAACAAAAGAATTAGACTTTAAATTAAGGCGAAATTATAGGTGGATATTTGTCATAGCTGATGTTAAGCAACCAATAATAGGCGCTGATTTTTTAGCTAAGCACAAACTGTTAATAGACCTTAGTGGCCGGAAATTAATAGACACAGAAACAAGCATAATGGCGATTGGTTCATTCTCCGATTCTGACCAATCCACAATAAAAACACATGAGTTCGAAGAAAGCAAGGTAAGTCTACAGAACGCGACGTTACTAGCACACCCATTAGCAGACTCCCCGTTAGCCTTGATGACTGACGTATCAGACAGCAGCGTGGGAGCAGTTCTGCAGCAGCGAGTAAGTAACAGATGGCAACCCTTAGGTTTTTTCTCCAAACGTCTGACTGAAGCCCAGAGGAAGTACAGTACCTATGACAGGGAATTATTAGGCATTTATCTATCAATCATTCACCTTAGGAAACTCGTCGAGGGCCGAGAGTTTGTGGTCTATACCGACCATAAACCGCTAGAGTATTTATTTAGCAAAGTAGGTAGCGAAAAAGAAACTCCCAGGAGAACAAGACAAATAATGCTCATCAGTGAATTCACGAACAAAATAGTACATGTCCAATGCAAAGAAAATGTCATGGCGGATACGCTATCGCGTATTGAAACAATAACATGCCCAACGAGCATCAATTTAACAGAACTCGCCCAGGCACAGGAAACAGATAGGGAACTCTCAGAATTTTTAGTTAACCATAACAATAAGAGCTTGTGTTTCAAAAAGGTACAACTAAGCGGTACGGGGCCAGAGAATAACATCCTCTGTGAGACCTCAACTGATAAGGCACGCCCCTACCTACCCATAGAATTTCGCAAGGCAGCATTCGAATCAATACACAACCTTAGCCATCCGGGTATTAGAACGTCTAGGCGCATGGTTACAGATAGATTTTTCTGGGCAGGCATGAACAAAGACATCGGCAGGTGGGCACGCTCATGCGTTAGGTGCCAAAAAAGCTAAAGTCCACCGGCACACAACATCGACTCTGGGAGAATTTCCCGAGTGCGATCGCTTTGAGCATATTCACATAGACCTGGTAGGACCGCTCCCCAGCTCAAAGGAAGGCCACAGATTCTTGTTAACTATGATAGAGTAAAACCAGCGTTCCTATTAAGTACGGATAGTCAGGAATATAGCAAAGCAATTAGCCCCCAATCAAACAAGCCTAACACACCGTCAGAGTCAGAACCGGAGAGAGAGACCACACAGAAAGGTATTCTAATCAAAGAATCCGCCAATGAAAACGCTAACACTCGCACCTCGCGCAGCGGTCGTGCCATCAGGCGGCCAGTAAGGTTTAACATATAGCATGCGTGCAAATGTAATTCAACTTAGCTGTTACGAAACAATATTGTAATTGGATAGTGGAATTGCCTAATTTGCTGACACTTTAGTTCAAAGGCACTCATTCGCATTCCGTCACTGTTAAAAGATAGATGTATATAATCATGGGTAAAAATCAAAGTAAAGAACAGGTCATCATTGCCCAAGAAGGAGCAAATAACTCTGATATACAGTACCAGATATCAAAATTCAACATAGTGCTGTTCGTAATATTAGCAATAATGGGTGTACTCATAGCCTACTTTGCGTTCAAGAAGTGTAATAAGAGAACAAAAAACTGGATAGGAAAACAGATGACGTTAGCAGCAGCAGTCACCGCCGATCGAACCCCCAACGAACCCAGAACAATTCCACTCTCCAAAGTAGTCGTCACCTAGGATATATATGTAAGTTAAATTCACAGGAATGCTAGCGCGAGGTATGATGAGTAGTGACGAATGGATGGAGTCGCAGGCGCTGTCGTGATGGACACTGAGGATCCCCCAGGGATGTAATTAAATATAGCAGAGCGGGTCATCACGGCAGCTACCAATAAATAGGCATGAATGTGTATAGAATAAGTATATAAAGTAGCATAGGAGGTCTCTGCTGACCCATATTGGCATGCACGGTATGATAATATATAATAATTGTTACAACAGGGCGCAGTATTGCGACACCGGACGCGCTATGTAAACACAGGTGCGGCGTCCGAGCGTGCGAGTCAGCAAAAATCGCACGGAGACCGTATGCGATGTATAGTTTAAGAACTTTGTAATGATGTACTGTTTTAATGAAACTTTTTGTTAGTTATAGATAACTTTTCCCTAAAAATTTTTTATTAAAAATTTTTTTCAAATAAGGGGGGAATACTGTAGCGGCGTTGCGTCGTAGACGCGACGTCAGCAAATTCCTTGTCGGGCAGCGACGGAGCGCCCGCGCTCGGTAAAGCCAGTTCATACGGTAGGCTCGCTACAGTCGGCCACATATGAGCTCGCTCCACTTATAGATATTCTAGGTTAATATCAAGTGGTCTGGTTACTAGATTATAAGTCCTACACGTTGTGAGACATATTGTGTGATCAGTAATAAACGTTATAAGTGTATGCCACCTTTTACTGAAGTACTCCCACGTGACCCATAGACGTAACCTTTAAAAATTCTAACTTTCAGAATTTCCAATCAATCGGCATTAGGTTTGAATATGTATGCAGTGTACCCAGATTATCGATGTCCTTTCTTCTATTTTCAATATATTATGTATAGTTTTGTTTATTTATAAAAAAATGGTGCAAGAGATTAGAATGACGTTATTTGATGATTTTATCATATAACGTCATCCTAATCTCACTATCCTATCACTCTTATCACTATACATCATTTCACTTTTATTTTAAACTTATTAAGTGCAGGTCAACCAAATCCCGGGGAACTTTATTAAATAAAATACATTTGCGTACAAACGAATAACTAACTTTAGAATCTTGAGTTTTGGCGCTGCAAGTTCATTTGAATTTCGCGTATTAAAATCCGTTTCTGTTTATCCGATTTTTTATGAGATCTAAGTTCTTCCGTACATACAAACATACAAGACGTTGTCGTAAACGTATTTAACTGTTAAAATATTAATTTCTTTAAACAGTTCTTTCACTTACTCGCCGCTTGCCGCGTGCGGGTCACGGGGTCCGAGGCAACAGATTGCTCACATAGCTCGTTGCTATAATACGAGCTGAGCCTCACACAAACAGTTAACCATGGTTTACTGGTTTGCTGTTGCTGGTAAGATTACAGTGGCAGCGAGCGAGCTAGCCAGTCGTCTGTGAGCTCTAATAAAACACATTCATACTAACTTTGTCAACACAACAACATCGGTGGTCTCACTCTGGAACGCGCCAGAAAATGTTCCTCCGTGTTCATTCACAAGTTTCATGATCACCAGCTTCTCCTTTTTGCTTATGCCTGAAGTCGTCACTTGGAGGTTCGCGAAGGGCGGCAACCGATGCACGAGAAAATCTGATGAGGAGCCGCTTACATTGGCCCGAAGCGACGCATCCCAGACTGCTTCGATCCAGGATATGGACATTACTGGTATGCCTTTTTCGACTGATTTCTAAAGGGTAACAGAACACAGAAACAGGTCGGACATTAGACAGAGCCTCCCTCTGCCAGCCTTGCACAAAGGTGTGAGCTGGAGCAGGACCAGTGGTGTCCACTGTCTGTATACTTACAATGTACTTGTCAGAAAGCACCGTATTGGACACTAAGTGCGTGGTTTCGTCCGTCAGCACCGTGCTGTACAGGCCGCCCATCCAGTGAACTTTCTGTTTCATACTCTCCTGAAAGCGAATCACTCCATGTACACAACAGGATGAAACACAATTGAAAATGAGTACAAATGTGGAGTCTGCACATTTGTACTCACTTTCAATGGTTTCAGTCTGTCTCATAGCAAAGAGTACTAATAGTTTATACTTATTATGTATAGATACATTTTTTCATACATATATGTATTCATATTTAGCTTAAGATATTAAAAAGAAAATAAAGGATAACGATAATCTACCTGAGTTTTTTGCTAGTCTCTTCTCAGTAGATTTAACTATATACTTAATTATTTTATATTTTAACTATATACCTACTTTATTGATTTAACTATAACTATATATATACTTTGCCTTTGCCTTCAGCTTAACATCAGGCGAGGTGAAGTCTAATTGACGTGCCATAATAAAAAAAAAATATATAAATTACAGCTGACCCAGCAAACTTTGTTTTGCCTTATAAATTATTTCTAGTTTCTAGATAAATAAAAAAAGAACAAAAAATTTCGTCCACAAATTAAAAAACAATTTAAGGGTAAGCAAAAATTTAAAAACAAACTGGATAAACTTACAACTGATAAAAAAAAAAAAACAATAATGGATAACTGGATACAGGCAACTAACAGTTGTCTCAACTGCCTGCCTGCTAATAAATAATAATAATAATAATAATAATAATAAGCAACCCTTATCAATTAGGGGTATGGAAAATAGATAGTAGCCGATTCTCAGACCTACTCAATATGCAATATTCTGCATAAATTCTACCAAATTTTGGTAAATATTAAATGGAAATTTTATATTTTAGACAATATTTATGACAAATGTAGGTAAATAATTTTACAACTTTGACATTCATTCATTTGTAACTTGTGTATTGCCATGTATCTGATTTATAAAAGTAGGCCAAACTTAGTTACCTTTTGTTGCTTTGACAACCCGCTAGCGGTGACCACTAATCCTCTCATAGCTATTGTGAAAACTGGCTCTGGACCAGATGGTATTGGGGTGCCTTCTGTTAGACAGCATGACAGGCAACGGGGACCAACCAGTCTGAGGATTAGCAATGTTGTTAATTTCATTGAGTCAACAACGGTACTTTTGATCAGACTCTAAACACAAATAATTTATCTCAAAATGATAGTACTACCAAGAACAAAGCATAACGCACAAGATGGGCGACACACCTCTGGTGATTTTTGCCTAGAGTGTGAACCGTGCCTAGAGTCCTGACTATAATGGACAGTCTCACATGAATTGAAAAGACAAACTTTGCTGATGTTGATAAAATGTTTCTCAAGCTCAACAAAACACAGGTTTGCAGGAGGCAATGACTTTGTGAAACTGCTGGGGCTTCTACACATCACAGCTGCAGAAACCATCAGTGCAGGTGCAATACAACTTTGCATATTTTATTCTAATCAGATGAATTTATTACTAAGCACTGAATAGTCTAGTTCATACATCATTTGATTGCTTAAAAGTTATCTAAACTTGGAGGAATGCAAGGAACTTGTTTTTGATCAGAATAAGAAGCAAAACAAATGAATACAATATAAATACCATACTTACAAACACCTCGATCTTTGTAGATTCTCATACAAATCACCTTCAAACTCAGCCAGAACAAACACATCTCTTTTTGATAGGCCTTCAAATTGTGTCCAATGAGTTTCATGTACCCATTTGGCATGAAGGCCACCACCACTATGCTGCTCACATGTCTACAAACAAAATATTCACATTAGTGGGTGAATATGATTGATGCATTAAGTAACCCATAATCA
Source organism: Pelosia muscerda (assembly GCA_963691645.1). Classification (NCBI taxonomy): domain Eukaryota; kingdom Metazoa; phylum Arthropoda; class Insecta; order Lepidoptera; family Erebidae; genus Pelosia; species Pelosia muscerda. The sequence goes on from OY829101.1 coordinate 20,878,386, forward strand.
CAATATTGTGGCAGTAAGCCCAGCGATCAAGTAAGTGTGATGGCAACCTTAGCTGCTGTGGAGTTACAAACTGCTCTGCATCTACGTTACGTTATTATGAGATCCTTACTGGATGGTTGCAAAACATCTTGTAATAATTGTGTACATGCAATTATTAATAATTGTTGAATTTACATGACATTACATACATATGCCGCCAAAACCGTTGGCAATAATTAGGCTGGTGCCTAGTACCGACACAAATTATTAGTTAGGAAATGAACTTACTACAAAAGCGAGTTGCATTTCTTCCGAACATTCATTTTCGTCCCGGCAATCCTTTGGTATTATAAAAGTTACACTTATGTCCTCGGTCATTTCCATCATTTCAGACAAAACATATACACTAACGACTTATAATATTATGACATAGAATAAAGTAGAAAATTGCTCATTATATTACTATGACTCTCATTCGAATCAATACATATATATGATGTACGTGAATCGGCGGGAATAACTTTTGTTTACTAAGAAAGACGAGAAAAGAAACCAAAGAAACTCAGCAGACTGACGGACAACAGACAGGACAGGGGGTCGACCTCGACTGCGACTCTGACAGACGACAGACAGGACAGCAGACAGATGTTTTGTTTCAATTTATTTTACGGCCATGGATAAAAGTCTAGTAGTCAGTAATCTAGTCGGAATGATTGTTGATGATGATGATGATGACGGTGACGGATGATTGACAGTTGATAGTTGCTTCCAGCTATGCCTCATTAAAGTAGTGGAGACTTTACTAGAAGCTTCTTAATTGGAAATTTTGATAGCAACACGAAAAATCATAATTCACTATAGTATTCCTCATTCCTACACTTGTGCACTTTAGCTTAACTGTTATGTCTAAAACTCCACCATGTTTACACATAAAAACCTAAAATTTTATTACACTAAAGGAGGATGGGCATATTGGAACCACCCTCTAATAGCAATACGATATAATAATATATCGTTAGATAGGTCTTTTCAATCAGATCCTAGCTTGGCTAGGTCGTCGTGCAACGGCTGCGTCGTTTCCTAATGAGTTGCTGTGTCTCTTTATCAATTGCAACTCTGCCTTGGATAAAGGGACACAGCAATAGTTGACTCCAAATACCAATAAGGTCACTCGACCTTATTGATATTTGAAATCAACTGTAGTGCCTTGTGGCACTCTAGCATTAGGACGGAGTTAATTGCATTGTTATTTAGTGCCTGTAGGACTGACTTTCTGTCAGAGATGATCCGTATTTTCAGACCCTCAACATTTCTGGCTGCTGCTGCCTGCGCGGCTCTGGTGATGCCTATGCATTCGGCCTGGAAAATTGTGTTTAATTTGAATTTTTTGTCTTTTATGAAAATTTGTGGGGAAAATGTGGAGAATAAATCGATTTGAAGAACCCCTAAATTGGGAATTTTCTGGCAGGTTTGTGGCATACATACAATATAATATAACTTAAATTAGGCTTTTAAGAATATATTATATCTATGGCCGTAAATTAAATTAAAAAGTAAACATCAGTCAGTATGGTGTCAGTGTTGTCAAGTTGTCATTGTCAAAATTATCATTCCATTATTATCATTGCGCAAATGGTGAGGTTAGAAAAATGTGGTGATGTTTGAAGTTAGATTTTTCTACAGTGTTAAAAGTGGAAAATACCAACATGCTGTATGATGATTTCAAACCTATTGTAGACTTAGTACTTAATAATTGGACAGCACTGCAGCTGGCTGTAGAACATGGAATGGGAGCTCCAGGAGGCGAAAAGGTACTTACTGACATTTTGTTTATATTGTGTATGTGTCGTCTCGATCTATCCACAAACTACTATTATGACCTGATTTCTTTATAATAATCTTAAAACATTGCAAGTTCTCTTCGTGATAAACTGTACAATAATTACCAGGTAAAACAAACTAGAGTAAATACCTTTTTTCAATGGTTGCAGTTTGGCAAATATCTCGCTTATATATCTCTGAAAAGGGTTATATATCGTGTCAAACAAGGAGAGTGGTAAAAAGGGAGATGGGGAAAACGCAAAAGAGGAAAGGTAAATGAAGAAGGGTGTTATGGGAAGGGCAGTGGGAAATATGAGGAAAATGACTAGATAGGGGAAATGGAGTGTCGTAGGAAGTAAAGAAACGGGGAATGGGGGAATAGAGGCACTGGGAATGTAAAGAGTTGGGGTGATAAAGAGATTGGGAGTTGGAAGAATCTGAAAAAGAATGGAGTTGAGGGGGGGAGCAGTAGGAGAAAACAAGCTAGTTGAGTCAAATAGAGAGGTGGGTAGGCAATCAAGTAGATTCAAATAGAGCGCGAATCAGTGTCGTCATCCATGTGGGTGGAGCTGTGGGCAACAGCAAATTGTTTACAAGTGCGAAATTTTGCTGGTAAAATCTCAGTTCTTCATACATATTAAAAAAATACTTCTCTATTCAAATTATTATTTAGTACCACCTCCTTCGAGTCGACCGCGCACATGTAATATTAGGTAGATATATTAATATGAATGCACTTATAATTAAAGTCCTAGGAATGTTCTGCATTTTTTTCAGACCGCACAATTAATGTCTGTGTACTTGGCGCGATATTGTGTGGAGAACGTAGTGGACAGAGATGATCTCACAGAAGTGATTGAGGACCTCATGGATGAAGAATTTGAAACAGTATGCCATGATGATTCACCTAAAGGTAATTTATTATAAACTAGCTGTTGCCCGCGGCTCCTCCCGCATGAACTTCTGATCCTGTTCCCGCTGTCGAGCATTTTCGTATTTATTCACCTTTTAAACCTTCTCTGGACTTCCACAAATAATTCAAGACTAGACTCCATAATTCAAGAACCTGAACACATTATTATATTGAACTTGCAGCGCGCTGTAAGCCGTTTGTGTATAGTCAACCCATAGGCTGTTTGTGTAGAAGGATTGGCAATATGCTTGAAATAACGTAATTTTAACCTCAGTCGAACAATGAACAAATCTAGCCAACATGTTACCCCGAACAGGCAGCGCCCTGCGATCTCGTTCAATATCAGCTTTATCTTTCAAATCGTCGGTTATTATGTGTCCCAGGTACTTAAATTGTCTAACCTTATTGAGAGGTGCTCCATCCAGAAGAATAGGAGGCACGATGGTATCATCCCTTTTATTAGTACCCAACAACATGAACTCACTTTTTTGACATCAGGCCATGTTTCTCGGCATAACACTCACTAGTTCTTATGAGCTTCCGGAGAATGTGATCGACGGACTCAGCAGCACCATATGGTCAGCATAGCTTATATTATTGACCGTCCATATAGCAGCCCGCATGCATACTGCTGACTCAGACTGTTAATGTACACATTAAAAAGTGTAGGTGATGAGATCCCCCTTGCCTCACCTCACACTCCAGTCTGTATTCGTGAGATGTGCTTAACTTGGTTATTGTGGTGTGGTTGGTTATTGTGAGTGGTTATTGTACCAAAATTTTAATATTTCCACTTTAAAACCTTAAATATTTCAGTAGGAACATTTTCATTTTTAAGTTTATCCCACAAAATTTCGTAAGATACGAAATAAAGTCGAAAGCTTTACATAAGTCCAAAAAACAAGCAAAAAAACTAATGAATGAAATATTCTAATGACATTTAGTTGAGTGATGGATTAGAACTTAGGAACGGATATAGGCTACCTTTTATCGCGAAAAAGGAGGTTAATGGGGGAAAAAGGGGATGAAATGGAGTAGTTAGACAATGGGGAAGTGTGGGGGGGGGGTGAAGTGGCAAAATGGGGATGTGAGGAGATTGAGAGAAGTAGGAGAAGACAGTCAAGTAGATTGAGTAAAGAGTCACACAGAGACAGGATCGAGCGGTGTTGAATAGAGCGCGATTTACAAGACTGCTCGATAACCGACATTTTCATTCCCAACGGTGGAAGAATTATTCAAATCGATGCAATAGTCTCCTATATATAGCCTATATGCTACTCCTCACATTTTCGCTCTCGTTATGTATTTAAAAACAAGTTGCTGATGGACAATCCTGGCAACTCACCGTCGGTGTTCACCGATAGTTGTTCGCCATTACAACGTCGTTAGTAGTTGCACACCCGTGTTCCCACCTCCTTCCCATGGCCCTACCAACCATATAAATCCTTCGGTTTCTCGCAAAGAGATCACCACCGAACTGCGATCAGGATACAGATGCTGTTAAATGTATATCGAGCCGATTTAAAGCCCAATAAAATCGTCCATGCAGCTCTTTACTCTTCAATACCTCCTTGCGATCATTAATTGCTGAGTATTGCTTATTATTATGTCAGTTCCGTTCAAGGCACATACATCCAGCGGCAAACTGTGCATATGTTAATTCGCAAAATATTCATTTTCAGAAGTAGCGTCTTTGTTGCTGCATTTCCTTGGCTTATTAAAGGACGGGCAACACGACGAACTCAGGTCTTGCATTGAAGCTATGCCAAAATGCCAGAAATGGCTCAGCCAGCCCATTCACGACTCAATACCCTTACAAGTTAGTATTTAACATTTCTTATTTGCTAATTGCCGCACGCCGTCTCTGATCTTAATCACTGGAGTGTTAGGCGAAATTAGCTCGGTTTGCATCGCACCCCAGCTGACCATAATCAATGTACAGTTTTAAGATGGCTTCCTCGGGCGTAAGCAGCACGATGTCCCTATCCAACGGCGGAACGATGAAGGAGGGGACGGGGTGAGGTCTAGGCACGACAAATATTAAACAAATTCCTCTCGCGGTAGATCACTCGCCACTTCCAATTTAGAAAAAAAAATATATTTCAGTGCCATGGGAATCCAGACGATGACTCGACAAGCAGTAGCGGAGACGAAGAGGGGCCCAGCGAGGGGGGCGGCGCGGCGCCGGCCGAGCCCATGGACGAGGACGGCGCCGAGCCCGGCTGGACCCTAGTGCGCGCGCGCCGCCGGACCTGAGCCCGGCCACCGTCACACACACATTAGTCACTTCGTGTTACACGTGCAATGCAATTTTGTACTGAGATCGAAAAATATAAATTTTAAAGGGGTCCCACCAAGAAATATCTTCTCTTTATGAATATAAGTGGTAGGTAACTAAAATTCTTTCTCTAGAAAGTCTGTGGACCCTAACCTAGTACACTGTACACCGTTATATTTACAATAAACACTACAAGAATAAGTAGATACATAGTTTGATATGACGTAGTAGGTATGAGTAATACAATTTGTACAGCGCTCTCAACTTCACCTCCCCCCCTCACGCTCATCTTCCCCATTTACTTCTCCCTCCCTCCCTCTCCTCTTTATCGCGGGCCGTATCTCCTCGGTATCGGTATCGTAATAAGCGGTAAAGGGGAAGCAGAAAAAACTACAACTTACATAATAGTTATTATTAACACATAATATATTGTAAGTTAACTGAGATTTGGGACAGATATTCTGCTCACAAAAAGTATGCTAGATTTTCAGTTTAATTCAGTTTCATGTTAATCTAGTACCATTTACTTTGCGATGGGAAAGTATACTTTTAGCGGTGTGAGGCCTCTGATGGTAATATTAGGTCTTTACCTATGAAATTGCCGTTATGTATGAAAAAAAAAACGTTTTTTTCATGTACCTACTTATTATTTGTATTAATCGAAGTAATCACCCATGCGATCAATGCATTTTTGCCAACGCAGCGGCAGTTTATTGATGCTCTTCTTAAAGAAATGAACTGGTCGGGAGGCAACAAATTCTTGAAAGGCTTTCTCATCCACATTCTGGAAAAGTAGTAGTCTGTGGGCGCAAGGCCTGGCGAGTATTGCGGATGACGGAGGGCTTCTAACCCCAGTTCTTGCAACTTGGAGACCGTCTGCTGTGCAGTACAAGATCGCGCATTGTCGTGCGAGATCAGCGGAGACGACCGATTGACCAATGCTGGTTGGAGATGTGCCAATTTCTCCATCAATGTGTTCAGTTCTTACACATCTGCAGTAATGCTCACCCCGTTTGGTAAGAAGCTGTGATGAATCACACCGACGCTAGACCACCAGACAGTGACCACCACTTTTCTAGAGGTAAGTTTTCGTTTAAGGCATTGTTTAGATCCAACCAACTTGCTGAGCGCTTGCGGTTAACAAACAGAATCCTTTTTACATCGCGAGTAACAAGGCGTTTCAACTCCTTCCTGTTGAGCAATGCAAGGTATATCTCCACGCGTACTTCGCGCTGGCGATCATTGAGTTCGCGGGGCACCCTCACGCTAAAGCTTTTTTACCTTGTCAATTTGACGCAAATGGACCAATATTGTTTTGACGCTAACGTAAAGCTGCTGCTAATTCAACCGTAGATTGTGTATCATCGGCTTCCATAATCGCCTTTAATTCGTCATTGTCTTCTGACGAACGCGAGGTTCATTTTTCATTAACCTCAGAACCTTGCGCCCAAATTACTAGAGGCTTGGTAAGTATCGCATCTTCCAGTGACGTAAATGTGACGCACATCTCAACCTAGTTTCGAATTTGTGACTCCTTGGGTTTGTAGATATTGGATGTTGAAACAGGGCGATTTTACACCTTGCACCTTGCAATTACTCATGAATCACTGCATATCTATTTCTTTTTAGGTTGTCACATTTCGTCACAATGTCGTCACTAATTCTACATCCAAGTTTGAATCTCTTATGACCACCCATTCTCGAGATACAAGATGGGCGCAAGGTTCATAATTCTGAACGTTACGCCCACTTGTATTTTGACGACGGAAGCTCCTAGGAGTTTGAAACTTGCATTAAACGGTGTGCAGTGTTGCAGTGACGGTAACGAAATGCTATCGTGACGATCATTTTAGCTTCATAAGAGTTATCCTGAAGAGTTATAAGCTTTTGAAACAAAACCCAACATTTCTATGGATATACACTGACGGACTCATAAACTGCATCAAAGTAATAGACGACTTTGAAATAAATATTTTAACCAAGTATGCATACTTTCTATACAGATTTAAATTGAAACCTCTAGATTGGTTCGTGAACTTTAAAACAGCTTAGGGTCATATCTTTAAGTTTAAGTTTATGTACTGGAAAGGACCTTAAGACTTTTTTTGAAGAAAAAACAGAAATTTAAGAAAAATTGGTTTAATTAAAAAATTGGTTTTAACAATAGACACAAACTTTATGCAAGGGTTTATTTGTGTTTTAATAAGGTGTATTACCCCCACGTGCCCTTATTACGGATTCTAATCGGTTCCGCATAGATTTTATAAGGGTTTTTAAAAGATCTTGCGGAATATTGTCCCATTCTTCTGAAAGTGCTGTTCTTAGTGCTGCCACTGTCGTGGGCGAAGGGTTTCTCGCATATACAGCTCTTTTTAAATTGTCCCAAACATGCTCGATGGGATTAAGATCCGGGCTGCGTGCTGGCCAATTCATTGTACGTATCCCAACCTCTTCGCAATAATGTTGAACTTGTGCAGCTGCATGCGGCCGGGCATTATCCTGCATTAAAGTAAAATTTTCGCCTATGAATCCCATGTAAGGCACCACGTGATCTTCTAATATCTCTGTTATGTAGCGATGTGCTGTCAAACCCCCTCTATTACCGTTTTGACGGACCATGTCTATGAACACAAGTTCTGTTCGCCCGTTCATCGATATGCCACCCCAGACCATACATGAACCGCCTCCAAAAGGAACACGCTCCTCAATGCAACTTTGAGCATATCGCTCCCCACGTCGACGATAGACTCTTCTGCGACCATCTGCACCATATAAACATATCCTACACTCGTCCGTGAACAATACAGAGGCCCATTGCTCTTCTGTCCAATTCAGGTGATGACGCGCAAATCTTAAGCGAGCTTGTCTGTGAGCTGTAGACAACTTTGGACCATTTGCTGGTCTAAAAGGGGTGATATCCGCTTCCTTTAACCTTCTTCTTATTGTTCGTGCACACACGTTTACTCCACGCACTTCATTAAGCTCGGTTTTGATGTTAACTGACGTGAGGAAACGATTTCGCAGGGAAGTTATAACAATAAATCGGTCATCACGACCTGTGGTTGCTCGAGTTCTGCCTGTACCACGTCTCCTCCTGTAAGAACCTGTCTCTACAAACCTTCTGTATATTCTAGAAACCATAGACTGGTTTAAATTTAAATTTCTACCAATCGTTCGTTGATCCAAGCCCTCCCGCACCAATGCTACAATTTGTGCCGCTTGTTCGGACGAAGTATCCATATTATGGTTCAAAAACTCTCGATGTGTTAAAAAACTAACCCAACAATTATGCTGGTAACAATAATTCAATTGACAAAACAAAAAAAATCAATGAGAATCAATTTAAAACTTTGCTATAAATAACACGCAAATCTGATACTACAAGTAAATTTTCTTTTCCCGGCTATATTCATTTGTTTTACTGCAGTTCTATTTTTAAATTTAATTTTTTTTTAAGATTAAGAGCCAGTCTTTCCATATTTATATAATTTAATCTAAAAAGTTTGCATACTTATTATAAAAAATCCTTTTAGAGTAAACCTGAACTTTGATGCAGTTTATGAGTCCGTCAGTGTATGTAGATATGTAGGGTGACCATGAAAATGTACGTACTCAGACTTTAATAAATTTAATGTTTGGCAAAATTGTATTTAGGTACGCTTTCTATGATGTTCACAGCTCCTTATAGTACCCGAAACCTCATCCGACTGAAGAGGGACAATATACGTAAGATCATAGGCATTTTTTTGCACAAAATCTAAAAATTATGTACAAAGGCGGACTTAATGCCATGGGCATTTTCTACCAGCAACACTTTTATTTCTAAAATCTCTCTCTTACTATCATTTCTGCACTGCAAAATGACACAGCATGGCATATTTGTAGCTAAATAGCGTCAATAATGACACGACGCTAAGCTACCGACTAGACGTGTTGTCATCTTGTAAATGTGCGACTGAAGGTCAAATTTGTACGGACTGGCGTATCAGTATATACTCCACGAAGTGACACGCGTACACTGTCTAATTCACAGGTATCTTTATGCCGTGGTTTAAAACATAATTATGATTGCCTCTTGAGATACAGGCTTGCCTAGTTCAAGAGGTAGAATAGAAACACACCAGCTTTAAAAAATATTTCTCTGTAATTCTGAAAAACATTGAAAAGCAGTTATGATATTCTTACTATTACTATATAACAGTAGTTTTATCGAAATAATTCATCTTTTTTATATATCTGATACACTGTAATACTATATTCCGTTCTTGTCGTATTTCTTTATGTAATAGCTTCTGAAGAAGTGTTGATGGCACTTTATGCTTATATCTATTAGTATGTTTGCGATCATTCCTAAAAGGAGTGGCCTTTTTAAAATTCACAATTGGTGGCTTATTTTTGAGACCTTCTGGTAAAGTTGGTTGTATAATATCCACTTTAACTGTTGTCACTTCTTCAGGACCACTGTCATTATCGCTATTGTCCTCTGTATTTGGTTTTGCCTCATTTAATTTAGGCACTTCATTATCTGAATTACCATTTGGCATAGTCTCTAAATCTTTATTAATAGTATTGTTACTATTTACAATTTTTTTACTACACATAGTAGTTCCTGTAACATTAACAGGCATATCCTCTCTTATGTCAGTTTCTTCATCAGAAGATCCATAATCACACATCAGAGATGTCAGGGCTCCACACAATACTGGTTCTTGAATGGGTTTCTTTATGGGTTCTAATATCTCTAATGGCTCCTCATAAGAGTCATCTTCAATTAAACTAGTTCTGTTGTTTGATGAATTACATACATCTTCAACTGTATCATCCATGCATATGCTGAGAATTCCAGTAAATGGTATAAGCTTATTTTTCTCTACAACACTTGGTACTTTAGGAATGATTTTTGGAACTTTTTTTGGTGGGCGCTGTTCTTTTTGATTGGAATTGTTATGTCTTTGGTTGCCATTTGATCTATTTATTTTATGATTCTGGTTCTTTTTGTCGAAGTCATGTTTTCTTTTAATTCCTGCTGGATGATCTGTGAAATATAATAATAATAATTATTCAATAAAATTAAACTGACATCACCAACATTATTTCTATTCTATTTTTTATATTGTTCTTATTAATAATATTGGCATTGTTAATTGAAATTGAAGGAATTTTGAAATGACTATTTGTAATGATGTGACAATGTTCTAATTTGTAATTTAGCCACCAACCAATTGCATGCCTATTGGTGATATATGGTGAAACTGTATTCACTGCCTATAACAACTACTCTGTAACCCATATATGCAATACACAAAGTTCAGCTGAACCTGCAGTTTGTCCGAGGTGAAAGCTTAGGATGTGACCGGGATTAATCTTAGGATGAAGAAGGATAATAATTATTCAACATTGAGAGTGGATAGCTTCCGTGGCGTGGCGGTAGTGCACGCGACTGCTACGCATGGGGCGTGGGTTCGATCCCTGCTCAGTGCAAAAAGTTGTATGCATGAATATGGCGTTTGCACTGGTCTGGTCGTGCCTCGGAGAGCACATTAAGCCGTCGGTTCCGGCTGCCATACAAACATCTATGGCAGTCATTACGGGTAGTTGGAGCCCTCAAATACCCAACCAGTATAACTAGGAATTTCAATATCGCCAATGGTCATTAGACCATTGGTTGTTGAGGTCAGATGGGAGTCGCTTCACGGAAAATATCGAAGTTCAGCTGCATCACAGTTAGACTGGAAAACCGACTCTAACTGAGTTGGGAAAAGGTTCAGAGAATGATGATGAAGAGTGGATTACCTTTAGACCTATTAGTTTTCTCCTTTAAAGCCATTTTTTCACCCCTTTCAATTTTCTCCTTACATTCAGCTGCTTTTTTTTCAATATTAACTCTTGTAGGATATTTCTTCTTTCTTTCTTCTCTCCATTTTTGTATTTCTTCAGGATCATGTAATTTAGCTATCTTCTTATATAACCCTGAAGAATGTTGCATTTGGATATGTTTTGTAATGACTTTTGGGTGGGCGACAAATTGGCATCCGTCTATGTTGCATTTCTGAAATTTCATAAATTATAACTGTAATCAATCTGAAAATGCACCCTAATACTGAACAGCTTATAACTCTATTAATTGAATTGTTTTACCGAAAGCTTTCGTGCTGTGATCGGTCATATTCGATGAGTTAAATTCCATCCAGTAACTAACTGAAAACTTGTTTGTTGTGGGTTTTCATATGATTTATTTTGATTTTGGTGAACATTATTTTTATAAGATAACTGATATATATATATATAAGGGTATATCTAAGTGGTGAAGCACTCTACCTTTCATGTTATAAAAAAATCCAAGGTGTCCGGCAACACTAGATTAGACAATACCAAAGTTGCATACAAACAGCACAGATTTGTTAAAAGGTCAACAGTAATAAATATGCTGATGTGTCCAGGATTGGACCAAGGAATTCGACAGCCACAATCTAATTGACATAATTTACCTAAACTTCGAGCGCGAATTCGACAAGGTTCCGCATCAACGTCTTCTCAAAGCTCTCTCTAAGCTGAAGCATTTTGAAATACAGGGATTGTTGCTCAACTGGATAAAAACCTATTTGGAGAATAGATAATTCCAGATGAGTGTTTGCAAAGAGTGACCGCGGTAGCCTAGTGGTGTGGGTAATGGACTGCTGAGACGAGGTCTCGAGTTCGATCCCAGGTTTACCATGGCACACACCAATGACTTTTCGATGCTTTCGAAGTTATGTGTGTATTTATAGCAGGTTTATAAGTGCCCGGTTAATGGTAATAGGCTCGCCACCTATTACATTGGGACCTAAACATGAACTGGCGAAATGTGGGTGCTAACACCTCTGCCTACCCCTTCGGGGATATAGGCGTGAGTTTATGTTATGTTTGCAAGTTACCTTCACTTGGAGAGGGAGAGGGACTCCAAGTGAAGGCAACTTGCGAGTGGTGTATCCTAGCCCCACTTGTTTGGAATAAACATCTCTGATTTCATTGAAGTGATCGAGTCTCAGTTTGCCTTTTTTAGTGACAGTGGTGAGTTCTTTGACAACCCACTAATACACACTGGATAGCTACAAGATGACTTGGACCAAATCCGAACTGAACCAAGGCAGGATTATCAAATTAAATGCTTCTAAATTCAATGTCCTACATTTGGGTTGCGATAGTCTAAGGCTGACATATAATCATGAAGGAAAAATCTTGAATTCAGTTAGTCTAGTTAGAGCAAGAGACACATCATTCCTTGGCTAATTTATAAACTGCCGAGAGATCTAATAAATGAATTAACAAAAAAGAATATTAAGCACAAGCTTAAAATCTATTTGTTATTCAATAATTGAAAATTGTAATTTATTTATATTATTATTTTCTTTCTTGCTACTAAAACAAATGAGTAGGCACCTAGTTCTAATTTTATGCATACCTACTATTGTGTAAATAATTGTGTATTAACCTAACTGACCGTTTAGTTTTGTTTAGTACTGTGCAAACCCTAGTGGAGTGGTTTATAAGTGCTGATTTTAACTAAATTGTATATTAATGTTTTATTGTAATAATAAATAAAAAAAAAATATGATTATGATTCTAGTTGTTTATACTTTTACAATTTGTATGTCAATTATGATGGCATTTTAAATATTAGGACGAGTAGGCCTACCATAAACTCTTACAACAGGTCAATAATTGAACGGCTACCTATCATTCGACCAACTGCATAACCTTGCATAACCATCGAATGTCGTTCTCACACAAATATATATATAGTATTACTAAGTTACATTTGCACTTGGTGGTATGACAGCCGTTCAAATATTAATTAAGCGGCCGTTTTAAGAGACCATGGTGTGGACCCTATTTACCTCATGTTGTTGTTTATGTCTTGTAAGGATTTCCGCTGTGGGAAACTCCCGGTCGCACGTTTCACACCAGTTTTCACCATTGCTTTCTGTTGTTGATTTTTTCGTAAATCCGAAATTTGTATTATGTTTCCGCTGATATCCACGATGTGGTTCCGTGAAAGGGCTCCATTGGGTGTTGAATGTTTGAGGACTATAGTATTTATTAGATGTCATTTTAAATAATTAAAAAGGAAGGTCCTTTTAATTCTGATCTAGGAAGACTTATTTAATCAGTATCTGTATTTACTATAACATTTAAAAGTATTAAAACTGCACTTATTTAATGAATATAACATTGAACACACACAGGTTATGTTTTAAATACTGTAACTTCACTGAGTTGAGTTGACTTTATTGTATAAACCTTAATTTGACATTGACATTGACAGATTTGACACTCCACACGGAAACCACAGAACACTTACGGAAACAAAACTGCCGTGGCTAACGTGGCTCTGGTAGATTTTTTTAAAACTTGAAACTTGAAATTGGCGTTTCGCCAATGTTATAAGACAAACGTCTTTACATTTACTAGAGACTGGCAAAAGGACGGCTATTTTGCTGCAGAAGCCATTTTAAGAAAAGAAGATGAAGATATAATAAGCATTGATGTATAAGAGAGGGGATCGGGCTTACGTTACGTTAGTGCTGAGCCTTCTACTATGGTAGAAGTTAAAAATGGAACGTAGGTTTTGACACAGCGTTTTGTAGGAAGGCTCGATCCCCTCCCTTATACATCAATGGTCTATAACCTATGTAATAATGTCATTATTATTATATTATAAATATTATAATTAAAGAGAATACATGATTATAATGTGATATGTGATGTGACAGGACTGCTTTGCTTTGGAAATTGGGAAGTTTGGGATGGATGGAAGATTTTAAGACATTTATTACGGTACATGGATTAGACAATCAAATCAATACAATAAATAATTAATAATCATCAAAAATGCCGCTCACGGCTAGGCAACGAAGTATACATAATAAGAATGGAGCAAAACGGTCAATAAGTTTTAATAAAGGGAAGCGAAAAACAAGCGATGGGTATGTTGCAAATATAATAATTAATAACAGAAACGATTAAATGTAGTCTCTTATGTAGTCAAGTTGCTATAAATCGTGATACTATAAGTGATATCCAAAACTTCGTAATTTTTAGGTTTTTATTTGATAATTTCTCGTCAATGCTTCTAATTTGTTGCTGGTACTACAGCCTGGTGGCTGACCAGATGTTCATGTAGCCACACAAAGGTAAAACAATCTGATGCATGTTACACATGATGTTACTAATTGAACATCATTCCATATAAGTGCTAACATTTCACGACAGATTAGTTGATGAACCAAATATTACTAGGTACATATAATAACTACGTACATTATACATACATCTACCTATCTATCTATCACATGCAAGCCTTATTGATATTAAATAGTTTAGAATATCTTTTGAAACAAGCATGATGAAACAAGATTAGCGAAATTTTAGGTGAAGTACAGATTCATGAAAATGTAGGGTTTTGCTCCGCTGTACCCCTGGTTTATGCCACCGGTGGTAGAACGGGTAAAATTGGTATGCTCCATAGTTCCCCTCAGGGGTAGAGTGGAGAAAATGTATATGATCCAACATTCCCCTCCTGACTTCTTCTATTAAGGTGTATATACACATATATTTTTTTAGTAAAGAGTCATTTTTTAAGACTATTTTTTCTATGCTTAACTATTTGACTATTGATTTTGGCATTCCAGGATTTATTTGTTTATTTATTTTATTTATTTGCTCGCGATAGTGGAAAGTGACACTCATGTGCATGCATCATAATATCTGCAGTAGAACACTCGAATACATTATTAAAATTTGTGAACATATGCTCCACTCTACCCCTGAGGGGCATGCTGCTCCATAGCATACCAATTTTACCCGTTCTACCACCGGTGGCATAAACCAGGGGTACAGCGGAGCAAAACCCAAAATGTACAACAAAATTGGTGTCAATAGCTCTCAAATTAGGTTGTAACATGCACCTGTTATACCATGCACCTCTACAAAAGACCTCAGTCTTCTCTAGAGGTGCATGGGGTAACATGGTTTGAACTGTTATTAAGTGAGTGTTCTTTTATTACAGAGAGTTCATTGTCACAAACGCACCCTCTGATCTGCGAACCATCGCATACCCAGGGGGTGCAGTAGCCTTGGTGCTGCTGTTGGTGGCACGCATATCATCAGCGTTTTATGGTCAGGTGGCAGACTGTGATGAGACATTCAATTACTGGGAGCCACTGCATTACTTAGGTAAACTACCTGAATGAACCTCTTACATTGGCCAGGATTAGGACAGCTTAGTTACAGCTATAGTGCAGGGCAATTCAAGCTGCAGTTATTTTTGTCGTAGTTGAGTTTTAGTTTTTACTTTTTTTTTATATTATGAGTTATGAGTAGTGAACCAGTTCATGATTGATTTTGACCATTTCTCGTTACCGCTGATTGTATGACCTGCACAAGCCCTCTAAAACCAAGGGTCGAAAATAAATATATCAGGATCCTAATACTTATGAAAATAGCAAGACAAAAATATAACTAGAAAAGGAAAGAGCGGATATTATAATAGGAAGAGACGTACATCAGGGTGACCTGCTGTCGCTGTTCACACACTCAAGTGGCTTATCCATCAACCGTGAAAACCTCATCTGAGATTTGCTGATGATTTAATAATCCTCTCACCATCAAGTGCAGGTGATGTTGAGCGACCTGGTGAGAGAAAGTGGCAAAGTGGGATTGGTCATGAACACATCAAAGCCCAAAGCTATGCCCGGTAAAGAAGAAGAAAGTGCCTAATGTGCTAAAACAACATCCTTATGAATAAATAGCACTTAAAAAATGTGAAACTCACGACACTCGGAGAGCGCAGGAAACATGGGTTGAAACTTGAAGCTGAGTACCAGTTTACCACATAACAACCCACATAGCCATTTCTTAAGCAATAGAGTTGTCAAAACATGGAACAAACTGCCAGAAGACGTAATATCTTCACAAAGTGTGAAACAATTCAAGAACAGACTTGTCAAACATTTGTGAACTCAACTTTAAGCTGGTGAAGAATAGCAGGATATAGGCACTATCAGTTGAATCAACTGCTAATATATCTTGCTATATATCTTGCTATTAAAAAAGTTAAAAATTATAATTTTTTAATGGAGAGGGTCTCATACCATAGCGTCACAAAATCCCAAAAGGAAGCATGTTAGGCACTAATGTATCGTTTAACAAAAGTTAGTTAGCTCGACCACTTGGGATTTGGAATTTATCATAGTGTATAGTTTTCCAATTCCAATAGTCAAGCCCTTTAATTTGATACCCATATTGAGGAAGTTGTGAATATTCTAATGGTCAAGCATTTTCATTTGATACCCATATTGAGGGAGTCATGAACAACTTTTAGTTGAATAATTTAATTTTTACGGCGGCGCGATGCGACCGCCCCCTTTCGACCGTTTTTATTGAATATAATATAGTTCACATCTAGGGTCCTCGCGATAATAGATCAGTACGGTGTGAAGCTCCTTACGAAGACTTAAGGGTATAAGCTAAACGAGCTAGCGGCGTACAGTATCGTATAAGCAGGGGTCGGGTCCACCACGGGTGCTAAGCGTGGGTATCGCCCGCAGTGTACGGCTCCGGGCTGCAGACGTGGGAGTACAGCCCGGCGTACGCGCTGCGCTCGTACCTGCCGCTGTGGCTGCTGGCGGCGCCCGGCAAGGCGCTGGCGTGGGTGCTGCCGCCCGTGGGCGTGTTCTACGCGCTGCGCGCGCTGCTGGCGGCGCTGGGCGCGGTCGCCGAGCTGGCGTTCTACAAGGCGGTGTGCCACGAGTTCGGCGTGCACGTGGGGCGCACGTGGCTGCTGCTGGCGCTGCCGGCGGCGGGCCCGTGGGCGGCGGGCGCGGCGCTGCTGCCGTCGGCGTGGAGCGGCGCGCTGGCCAGCGCGGCGCTGGCGGCCTGGTGGCGGCGCCGGCCCGGGCCCGCCGTGCTGCTCACCGCCGCCTCGGCGCTGCTCAGTGAGTCCCGCGGCCGTGCCGGGTTCGCGTTCGCTCCGCGATGTGGACGTGATTAGCTGCGCGATAGCGGAACTCGAACGATCGATCCGCTAGTGGTGTCGGCCCGACTCTAGTCGGTGCCGATACGACCGTGATCGTTTCGTCCGCGCGTCGTGTCCTGTGCCGATGATCGCAGTCCGGTGCGCCGTTCGTATCGCAAATGTGAACCCGGCGACGGCTATATGTTTTAATAAAATAATAATAACTTGTCGTGAGCCACTTATTCCAACGAGACGATGCGTTCTAGGGAAAAGTACGGCCGCGGCCGTCCTTGATATTTTCTTGTTTACCTTTCTTGTTTTTAATACTTTTTGGAGTGTGATTTTTCAATGGTCGGATTTTAGTTTATTACTCAATTTTTGTTTGTTTTTGTTTTCATATTGACGTACGGTGAAGATTACTTTATAGTTTAGCGGGTGTTCTTTCGACTACTGAAGTACCCACTGAGCGTATCGGTTGAGCCGGCGTTCCGCTTGCCGGCAGGCTGGCCGTTCACGGCGCTGCTCGGGCTGCCGATCGCCATCGACATGCTGCTGCTCAAGCGCCAGGCGCTGCAGTTCGCCAGGTGGAGCGCGCTGGCGCTGCTGGTGCTGCTGGTGCCGACGGTGCTGGTGGACTCGTGGCACTACGGGCGGCTGACGGTCGCGCCGTGGAACATCGTCGCGTACAACGTGTTCTCGGAGCACGGGCCCTCGCTGTACGGCGTGGAGCCGTGGACGTATTACTTCGTGAACGGTTTCCTTAACTTCAATGTGGTGTGGGTGAGTATAGGGAACCGGCCGTTGCCCGCAGCTCCGCTCGCTTAGATGAAGTTAGTCGCGCAATGTTGTACGTTTTTGTGCTCTATTCGACTCTACTCGCCTCTTTATTCGACTCTCTACTCTCTTCTTCTCTTGACTCTACTCATCTTTTCCGATTATTCCTATATCCGGTTTCCGCTTTTCCCCATTTCCCAATCTCCCCTTCTTGCCCTCTCTTTCTTGTCCTCATCCTCTGTCCCTTCCGTTACTCTGGCCCTCCCCTTTCCACTCCTACCCCTCTCTTTCCCCTCCACCGGCCCCTTGTATCCCCTTGCGCTTCCTCTGGCCTTCCTGTTTCACTTTCACCACCCTCTCCCCTTAAGTTACTTAACTCAATAAATTAGACTATGTAAATAATCGGTAATACACAAACTAATTACAAATTAAATAAATCTTCTGCTATGACATGATACGCCGTGGCGCTGTATCGCACAGTCAAAGTATCTTTTTCGTTTATTCAGTTTAGACTCTTAAAAAGCACATATGGATGTCAAAGTTTTACAGATTAACATCAAAAATATTTCAATAGAGCAAATAAATCATTGCAATGAATGGAATGGATTTCCGCCAGGTAACGCCTACAAATACTAGTACTTGACAGCCTCTGTGTAGATTATGTGTAGAGCCGGCGGTAGATTCACTATCCAGTTTCAGGATCTTCTGTTAACGTAAGGCAGACGGTGCCATGAACTGGGTCAGCGGTAGGGTACCGACGACCACTCCAGATAACTACATTTAACTTCAACACCCTTTTTTTATAGTGCGAAAAGTCCCCACGGATACCCCCTCCAGAATCGGTTGGGGTGGCCGCGCGCCGTCTTTGGGTCCTTAGTTGCCGGAGGTGATATAGTAACCAACATATCCCTCGCACCCCGGCACACCTCGCCTAACTTCAACACCCTGTGGCTGCAATGGACTACTTCCTCACCGAACTTGAGGTAGAGCTATCTATTGGGGTTGTCTGAGATCTGAAGATATGGGTAGGACACGACAACCCTTGAATGAGGGATTTATGAAAGGTGATTTCAGAATAGACGGTGGCTCTCCCAGGGAAAACGTCTCCCAAAACGTGTTGTTGAAGTCACCAGTGTGTCAAACGAGGTAGCGTGTCCGGTACTGAATATCACCAACAGACATTCTCCGAAGGTGATACAGGTATACGCGACCTCTTCACCCTGACGAAGCTGTCGAGGCAGTGTATGAGGACGTTGCCAGTGGCTGTTTGTCGTCTTGTCAGTCATGTATCAGCATTGATGCACGGTGCTGATGCGTGACTGCCAACACGCCAACACGACATACAGCGTTATCCAAAACGCTGCGAAACGAGAACCAGGCCCTACGGAGTGGGTGCGTAAAATTTCATCCAAGCGAGTAAATCATTCGTATCCATGTGTGTTAACCGGCTTGTATTTTCAGTTAGTTTTGTATGTTGTAAGTTTTCCTATGACTGATTTTGAATTGAGTAAATTTTATTTTGTGCTATCTGATATTGCATAAAAAGTAGGCAGGCAACCCCTCACAGGTAAATCTGCTGCGACGATAAAGCTGTTGTTTTCCCTCGGCGCGCCCGTAGCAGTATAGCCCTCCCCCCCCGCAGGTGCTGGCGCTGTCGTGCCCGCTGCTGCTGCCGGCGTGCGCCGCGCTGGCGCCGCGCTCCACCGCGCGCGCCGCCTTCTGCGCGCCCTACTGGCTCGACCTGCTGCCGCTGGCGCTGTGGCTGGCCGTGTTCATGCTGCAGCCGCACAAGGAAGAGAGGTGAGAGGAACTCGCACGTTCTGCGCGCCCCACTGGCTCGACCTGCTGCCGCTGGCGCTGTGGCTGGCCGTGTTCATGCTGCAGCCGCACAAGGAAGAGAGGTGAGAGGAACTCGCACGTTCTGCGCGCCCCACTGGCTCGACCTGCTGCCGCTGGCGCTGTGGCTGGCCGTGTTCATGCTGCAGCCGCACAAGGAAGAGAGGTGAGAGGAACTCGCACGTTCTGCGCGCCCCACTGGCTCGACCTGCTGCCGCTGGCGCTGTGGCTGGCCGTGTTCATGCTGCAGCCGCACAAGGAAGAGAGGTGAGAGGAACTCGCACGTTCTGCGCGCCCCACTGGCTCGACCTGCTGCCGCTGGCGCTGTGGCTGGCCGTGTTCATGCTGCAGCCGCACAAGGAAGAGAGGTGAGAGGAACTCGCACGTTCTGCGCGCCCCACTGGCTCGACCTGCTGCCGCTGGCGCTGTGGCTGGCCGTGTTCATGCTGCAGCCGCACAAGGAAGAGAGGTGAGAGGAACTCGCACGTTCTGCGCGCCCCACTGGCTCGACCTGCTGCCGCTGGCGCTGTGGCTGGCCGTGTTCATGCTGCAGCCGCACAAGGAAGAGAGGTGAGAGGAACTCGCACGTTCTGCGCGCCCCACTGGCTCGACCTGCTGCCGCTGGCGCTGTGGCTGGCCGTGTTCATGCTGCAGCCGCACAAGGAAGAGAGGTGAGAGGAACTCGCACGTTCTGCGCGCCCCACTGGCTCGACCTGCTGCCGCTGGCGCTGTGGCTGGCCGTGTTCATGCTGCAGCCGCACAAGGAAGAGAGGTGAGAGGAACTCGCACGTTCTGCGCGCCCCACTGGCTCGACCTGCTGCCGCTGGCGCTGTGGCTGGCCGTGTTCATGCTGCAGCCGCACAAGGAAGAGAGGTGAGAGGAACTCGCACGTTCTGCGCGCCCCACTGGCTCGACCTGCTGCCGCTGGCGCTGTGGCTGGCCGTGTTCATGCTGCAGCCGCACAAGGAAGAGAGGTGAGAGGAACTCGCACGTTCTGCGCGCCCCACTGGCTCGACCTGCTGCCGCTGGCGCTGTGGCTGGCCGTGTTCATGCTGCAGCCGCACAAGGAAGAGAGGTGAGAGGAACTCGCACGTTCTGCGCGCCCCACTGGCTCGACCTGCTGCCGCTGGCGCTGTGGCTGGCCGTGTTCATGCTGCAGCCGCACAAGGAAGAGAGGTGAGAGGAACTCGCACGTTCTGCGCGCCCCACTGGCTCGACCTGCTGCCGCTGGCGCTGTGGCTGGCCGTGTTCATGCTGCAGCCGCACAAGGAAGAGAGGTGAGAGGAACTCGCACGTTCTGCGCGCCCCACTGGCTCGACCTGCTGCCGCTGGCGCTGTGGCTGGCCGTGTTCATGCTGCAGCCGCACAAGGAAGAGAGGTGAGAGGAACTCGCACGTTCTGCGCGCCCCACTGGCTCGACCTGCTGCCGCTGGCGCTGTGGCTGGCCGTGTTCATGCTGCAGCCGCACAAGGAAGAGAGGTGAGAGGAACTCGCACGTTCTGCGCGCCCCACTGGCTCGACCTGCTGCCGCTGGCGCTGTGGCTGGCCGTGTTCATGCTGCAGCCGCACAAGGAAGAGAGGTGAGAGGAACTCGCACGTTCTGCGCGCCCCACTGGCTCGACCTGCTGCCGCTGGCGCTGTGGCTGGCCGTGTTCATGCTGCAGCCGCACAAGGAAGAGAGGTGAGAGGAACTCGCACGTTCTGCGCGCCCCACTGGCTCGACCTGCTGCCGCTGGCGCTGTGGCTGGCCGTGTTCATGCTGCAGCCGCACAAGGAAGAGAGGTGAGAGGAACTCGCACGTTCTGCGCGCCCCACTGGCTCGACCTGCTGCCGCTGGCGCTGTGGCTGGCCGTGTTCATGCTGCAGCCGCACAAGGAAGAGAGGTGAGAGGAACTCGCACGTTCTGCGCGCCCCACTGGCTCGACCTGCTGCCGCTGGCGCTGTGGCTGGCCGTGTTCGTGCTGCAGCCGCACAAGGAAGAGAGGTGAGAGGAACTCGCACGTTCTGCGCGCCCCACTGGCTCGACCTGCTGCCGCTGGCGCTGTGGCTGGCCGTGTTCATGCTGCAGCCGCACAAGGAAGAGAGGTGAGAGGAACTCGCACGTTCTGCGCGCCCCACTGGCTCGACCTGCTGCCGCTGGCGCTGTGGCTGGCCGCGTTCGTGCTGCAGCCGCACAAGGAAGCCGGTTACTAGAAACGAATTACGTTTTATGGCGCATCGACTTCTGCTAGGAGAACCCATATCGAGCCCCCTAACACAATATAGTTTCTTCGGTCGGTCGCAGACGCCTCGTCTCCGAAAAGGGAGATCGCTCCGTGCGCGACGGGGGCCTCGCGCGGTCGGCACGTAGCGCGTACAGTATAAACGAAGGGATCTGTCGCAGGTTCCTGTACCCGGTGTACAGCCTGATCGTGCTCGCCGGGGCCATCGCGCTCGACTGCCTGCAGAAGATGACGTTCGCCGTCGGGACCGAGCTGTTCCGCTGGGGGAAGGAGCGCGAGCGCAGGCACTACCTGGCGTACACCGGGCCGCTCATGGCGGCGTGCGTGCTGCTCGCCGGCGTCGGCGGTGAGCGCGAGCGTCTTGTGTGTGTGTGTGTGTGTGTGCGTCCCCCGCCCCTCACCCCCACTCACCGCCCCCTCCCCCGCAGGCGTGTCGCGCATCGCGGCGCTGCGGCTGCACTACGGCGCGCCGATGTCGCTGCTGCGCGCGCTCCCGCCCGCGCCGCCGGGCGCCGCGCCCCGCCTCGTGTGCTTCGGCAAGGAGTGGTACCGCTCGCCCTCCAGCTTCCACCTGCCGCCCGGCTACGTGGCCGGGTTCGTCGCCAGCGACTTCGACGGGCAGCTGCCCGCGCCGTACGCGGCGGGCGGGCTGCCGGCGGCCACGCGCGCCGTGCCGCCGCACTTCAACGCGCGCAACGCGGGCGACAACAGCACGTACGTGGCGGCGGCGCGGTGCCACTTCCTGGTGGACTCGGACGCGGGCGCGGCGACGGCGCGCCAGCCGGCGTACCACCTGTCGGCGGAGTGGCGCGTGCTGGCGCGGCGGCCGCTGCTGGTGGCGGCGCGCTCGTGGGCGCCGCTGCGCGCCTTCTACGTGCCGGCGCTGTCGCCGCGCCACACGACCTTCGCCAGCCTGTTCCTGCTGCGGAACGCGCTGCTGGCCTGACCGCGGCCCGGCGGGCGAGCCGGCGCATTCCGCGGACCGGTCGAGGTTCGAGTTGACGAGAGTCCGGTTTGCTTCCGGTCGCCCGGTGTGAGAACGGCGACGCATCGCCCGCGGTCGCGACTCGACTGGCCGACGATTACTTTTCTAATGAGTGAAACCATTAAATTTCTTACATTTTATTTTATACTGTTCCTAGGATCGATATATTTCGATGTAAGTATACCAAAGTTGAAGTAAATATTTGTTGACGAAAATTTGGTTTTAATTTTATTTGCCCTTTACTTAATTACGATAGATTGAACGAATTAGATGTCAAGTAGGATAGACATTATCGAATAGAATACGGCGCACCGGCGCACGTTCCGACTTTGTTCCGAGATCCGTGCCGATACGTATGAAATAAATAAAATATTTATTACTTATAATCGGTGACGAACCGACTGTTATATGACACTTGTATTAGAAAAACTATTATAATAAATCAAATCATTCTCATAAATCTTACTCTGCTCTGAAAAAGTACACTCCTTTTGGGTTTTTTATGTGACGCGCCGGTATTGCACGCGACTGCTACGCACGGGGCGCGGGTTCGATCCCAACTCAATGCAAAAAGTTGTATGCATGAATATGACTGTTTGCACTGGTCTCGTCGTGCCTCGGAGAGCACGGTAAGCAGTCGGTCCCGGTTGCCATACAAACATCTGTGATAGTCGTTACGGGTAATTGGATCCCTCAAAAGTTCAATCAGTCTAACTTGGAACTTTAATATGGAACTTAAATAATGGTCATTGGACCATTGGTTGTGGAGATCAAATGGCAGTCAAAATATCTAAGTTCAGCCGCATCACAGTTAGACGATGTGTGTGCTCGACCGCCTGTATAATGGCCTGTGTTCAGAAGAATTGTTTGACATGATGCCCACACCTACTTTTTATCATCGCACCAGTACAAAATCAAATTGTACCTACCCATATTAGGTAGAGTACATACGCATACACAAATTTGCTCGTTTGCGTGGAATATTGTATTATATTCTGAAACGTATACTTATATTCGATTTAAATAGGTCATCCCGGAAGTAGCCTGAGAGGTGACCAGGTGCCATTTAGATTTTTTGGTCGCCAATTCTCTTTCCGAGTAGCCTAAATGGCAAAAATTGTTCAAACGTTTCAATGAAACAGTAATTTCTTCGGCACGGTATTCGGTTGTATGTGTGAGTTTTGCGACATCGGTGTCGCTACTGAAATTATCGTGTGGCATTTTCTTTTTTATGAGTCGTCGATTTGACTTCACTCCGCCTGATGGTAAGCTCAAGGCGAAGTCTTAGGAACGAGGGCCACCATTACAAACAGGTAAAGTGTTACAATGGTGGATGGTGGCACGCAATATTTTCTCACGCCTGCTTAAAGGACCCGTTTCTACTAGTTTTTTCTGTTCTGTGGTAGGAACCAAGACCAGCCGTGGACGGTGAGTCGGGTAGCCAGAGCGCACTGGAGAGGTTGCGTGTTGTCAGTGAGAAAACCGAGAAACCCTTCTTTGTCTTCTGCACTGACTGCACAGAGTCTCTCTTAACCTCTTCCTCCCTCTATTCTACATGGTCGGCAGCAGTCGGCTGCACGAATGTGACGCCTCCTGGTGTCGTAAACGTCCTTAGGCTACGGTAACCACTTTCCATCAGGTGGGCCGCGTGCTTGTCTGTCACAAAAATGACGGTCGTCGGTCACCTAGATTTTATGATTTTCCTAATCGGGAGAGCCACGAAACAAAACTATTTTCCATCATTATGTTAATTTTTCATATGTCTATGTAGTCTTAAAAAATAATATTTTGTATTTTTATTAGTTTTTTAAGACTTATTTGGGATAATCAGTTTCTTTTTGATAAATTGTTGCGTTTTCAAAATGAGAGAAATCGTTCACATACAAGTTGGTAAATGCGGGAACCAAATCGGCGACAAGGTAGGTAACCCAATCATATTGATAACTACGTTGTTGTCCGTCTGTGAAATCTCGAACCATTTAGTAACCAGCTATATCCATGTATACTTACGCATGGTCGCGGCCATAGTACGGAGCGCTAATGCTTGGGGTGCCGTCCGCGCTGCCTCCTGAGTAAGTGCCTAATGCTTAGAGATAGAGGCAGTACAGGCGCCCGGAGAGACAAAGGACTCTCTCGGTCCACCGAGCCCTTAAAGGTGACTCAAATGCCAGATGTACATACCTAGTTCACTCAGGTGGCAGGTCTGCCCACGGCCCACCAGACGGAAAGTCGTCACCGTGGCCTATCGACGTTTGCAATACCCCAGACGTCACACACTCGTGCTGCCGACCCCTTGTACAAATCTTAGGGAGGGAGGTTTGCACGGATGAGGACATCGTGGTTCCCACGCTCGAAGAAGACTCTAAGTTGTAGATGTCACAGAGTAAGCCGGGGAAATGCCGTAGTGGGCACGCCACGCTTCTAATAGGTTCGAGTCCGATATCACGGTATCCCCAAGGATACCACTGTGTGTAGGTAAGTACACACGCCTGCTTCGTACCTATGCATTTGTTCCTTAAATTTTTTTCGAGCTGTTAGTTGATGAGATGTACCCAATATAATAGGGTCAACCTAATCCCTACGCTACTTATTTCAGTTTTGGGAGGTTATATCCGACGAACATGGAATCGACCCGTGCGGTAACTACCACGGTGACTCCGACCTGCAGCTAGAACGGATCAACGTGTACTATAATGAAGGTCTAAGAGCTAAGTACGTCCCTCGAGCGGTGCTCGTGGACCTCGAGCCGGGCACTATGGACGCACTACGCGCCGGAGTCTACGGCCAGATATACCGACCCGACAACATCGTGTTCGGCACGACCGGCGCAGGAAACAACTGGGCCAAGGGGTACTATACTGAAGGAGCTGCGTTGCTCGAATCTGTGCTTGATGTAGTGAGGAAAGAAGCAGAGGGCTGCGACTGTTTGCAAGGATTCCAGGTCATTCATTCCCTCGGCGGTGGCACTGGGTCTGGCCTCGGGACGTTGTTGTTAACCAACTTGACGGAAGAGTACCCGGACAGGATGACCGTGACCTACTCCGTGGTTCCTAGTCCCAAGGTCTCCGATACTGTCGTCGAACCCTACAATGCGACCCTGGCGGCCAATCAGCTTATTGAGAACTCGATGCAGTCGTACTGCATAGACAACGAAGCGCTGTACGATATTTGCTTCCGGACGTTGAAGTTGAAGACACCGACGTACGGGGACCTAAATCACCTGGTGTCCGCCACTATGTCCGGCGTCACTACTTGCTTCAGGTTCCCGGGGCAACTGAACGCGGACCTGAGGAAGCTGGCGGTGAACATGGTGCCGTTCCCGCGCCTGCACTTCTTCATGCCGGGCTTCGCGCCGCTGACTTCGCGCGGCAGTCAGCAGTACCGCGCGCTCACGGTGCCGGAGCTCACGCACCAAATGTTTGACGCCAAGAATATGATGGCCGCTTGTAACCCCCGGTGTGGAAGGTATTTGACAGTCGCTGCGGTCTTTCGTGGCCGTATGTCCATGAAGGAAGTTGACGAACAAATGCTAAACGTTCAGAAGAAGAATAAAGACTTCTTCGTTGAATGGATCCCTAGTAATGTGAAGACGGCAGTTTGTGATATTCCTCCGCGGGGGTTAAAGATGTCCGCTACATTTATTGGTAACACGACAGCTATTCAAGAAATATTTAAGAGAGTCGCGGAACAATTCTCGTCTATGTTCAGAAGAAAAGCTTTTATCCACTGGTACATCGGCGAAGGTATGGACGAGAGCGACTTTACTGAGGCAGACAATAACCTTAGCGACCTCATCTCAGAGTACCAACAGTATCAGGACGCCACGGCTGACGAGCAGGAGTTCGAGCAAGAGTTCGAGCAAGACGGCGCCGAGGGCGACGAGGCGGCCGGAGACTAGACCTGCCTATTTGTCGATAACTTAATAAATTATTGCATTGTAGCGCTGCCGCTGGGGTTATTACATTACAAAGGATAGGCATAACTCGACCACTACCCACTGGCCACGCGTCACGCACACTTTTACTTTAATTTATTATTACAAGAAATTGAAATAAAAATATTTTCACTGGAATCTGTCACGATTTATCCCGTTATCCTCGTCGTGCCACTAACTTGTTCCACCAGTGGCACGATTTGACTACGCATTCGTACGACCCGGAAGTTTGGACCCACAGACAAAATTCTTCGTACGATTCGATTTTAGCAGCGAGCCTAACGTTTCGGTTGCTGTTAGGCAGTCATGCCTCGCAACACGTGGTGCATATGCTCGATAAAATTGGGCACACAGGCAGATAATCCCTGGACTAAATTCTAGTTGGTCGCACATGTCGCGCAGGTGGAACTGAGGGATCCCGCTAGTATAGTATTAGGTATAACGTGAGCACGTATTTATCGTAAGTAATTTAGGTTCATTAATGATTGTTGACTTCGTTTCGATATAAGCGATATTACAACTAGGTACCGGGCCGATTTTCGAAAAATTCGATTTTTTTATCCCTGATGTAAATTCAAAGTTGAAATTTTTATTCAATAAAGCCACACTGTTGTCTTTCATAAGTTACGTTGTACACCGTCATTGTTACGGGATCAGAACTTCCAGGCGTAGGCTAGTACCTACTACATACCTACAAAAGCCTGAAGCCCGCATTCTAATTTATTCTTTCCATAATTCGATTTAATCTTGCCATTTGAGCCGAGGCACCTACGGTATCACGGAAATAAATTGCAACACGCTGCAAATTGTTCAAAATTAAGCTATAAGAATAGCTATAGTAGATGATAAATGAAATACCACAGTTTGGTTTTGCCGCTCTAATTGATAAATAAGTAACTCTCTCTGGCGGGGTCCGACGACTTAAAGATATATCGGGAAATCCAGACTCCCCTAGACCCTGAAGTATTGAAGACAGACTTGAATACGATAAGTGACTGGTGTGCTTGCAATAACATGGTGTTGAACTCCTCAAAGTGTTTTTATCTAAATTTTTCTAGAAAAAGAAATCCAACCAAAGCAACCTATTATATAAATGATACCCCACTGGAGGAGGTAGATTCCATTCGTGATCTGGGAGTTGTTGTCGACACCCAATTGGATTTTCGAGAACATATTGACAGTATTTCCAGAAAAGCTTCCCGTCTGTCAGGTTTTGTAATTAGACAGGCTAAATTCTCGAGGATGCAGACGTATCGAAATTGCTGTTTAACTGCTATGTGCGTAGTCTTTTTTTTTTTTTTTTTTTTACGTGGTGGAATGCATTTACGCACTTCGCTCACCCCCCGCGGGGGCAGGGGGCTCGCTTCGTGTGGGACTCCTGACCTCGAAACGGAGGCCAGACTACCCACTAAACCACCACGGTGTTCCTCCTTCGCCTAATCCGAGCCGCGGGATAGAATTCTCACCGCGACTCGGCTAGGGGCGCCCGTCTGGGCTCGCCTCTTGGTGGCCCCACCATCCGGACACACTTATCCAGGTGATGGGGCCAGCTCACTTTAGAAATGCGCCCCAGGAACACTGAGGGGCGCATTCCGCCACATTAGCATGGGGCGGCGGGTCCCCCGACCCACCACCCGTGGCTTCGCTCATTCGGGGACGCGGGCGAATTGCGCTCGCCGGCGTCCCCTCGCCGGGGGCCTGCGGGGCGGAAGAGTGAGACCAGCTCGCTCCCGCTCCCGCAGAGCCTCTCTCTTTGCCGCCATCACCTCGCTAGCGAACGAGGCGACGGCGGCCCAACACTCTTCGCTGTCGGCCATGGCTGGAATCACGGCCGACAGCGAAAGGTCTCCACCAATGGAGTTAACGAGGGCCGTCCTTTGGCCGTCCCACGCCTCACACACGGCCATGGTGTGGTAGGCCGTGTCGGGGTCGCCGCTGGTGCAGTGACGGCACCGGGGCTCCGGCTCTATCCCCACCACTTCCCACAGGTACTTGGCAAAACAGCCATGACCCGTGAGAAGTTGGGTGAGGTGGTACGTCGGAGCCCCATGACCCCTCTCCACAAAAAGACGCAGGACGGGCCGGACGGCCCCCACGAGCAGCGACCCACTACGGGTCGCTCGCAGCCTTTCGGCCCATTTCCGGAAGAGATCGTCGCGAGCCGCCTGTCTCCAGCGATCGATCTCTTCCGGAGGCGGCCGACCTCCCAGATTGCGCCGCATCAGGGCACCCTCATCGTAGACCCTCTTTAGGACGCCAGCCTCGAGATCCCAGGGGATACTGCCCGCAATTAGACACGCCGCCTCGTAAGAGACGGTGTGGTACGCCCGTGCGGCCCTCTGCGCGATGGCGCGCTGCGGTCGCCGCAGCAGCGCAACATTTGCAGGGCAGAGGGCCTCCGCCCATATGGGCGCTCCGTAGAGCGCCTTGGAGCGCACCACTCCGTCGTAGAGACGGCGGCAGGCAGACCCCGGGCCTCCGCTGTTGGGCAGCAACCGCGAGAGCATTCCGGCAAACGCCAGCAACTTCGGTGCCAGCTGCCGGAAATGCTCCGCGAACCGCCACCGACTGTCGAGAACCAGCCCGAGGTATTTCAGACTGGTCCCGACAGCGATGGAGGTGCCGCCCACCACAATCGACCTATCTCGAGGCGGCGTCTGCCGAGGCCCATGAAAGAATAGGGCCTCGGACTTTTCGAGGGCCACCTTCAAACCTAGCGCCCCGATGCGGCGCACGACATGGGCGACGCCTGCCGTAGCGAGGACGGAGGCGTCGCGAAACGTTGGGGCCCGCGCGGTGACTAGGGTGTCGTCGGCGTAGCAGAGTACACCGACTCCCCGAAGATTAGCACCGCGCAGGACCCAATCGTAACCTACGTTCCACAGGAGCGGCCCAAGGACCGACCCCTGTGGAACGCCACAAGACATGCCCCTGCGGACCACTTCGCTTTGGGCCGGATAGATGATGACCCGGTCCACGAAGTAGTCCGCAAGGACGCGCCTGAGGTACCACGGGACGTTGTGGTACCTCAGCGCCTCGGCTATTGTTTCCCAGGGGAGGGTGTTGAAGGCGTTGGCTATGTCCAGCGACACAGCCAACAACACCTCTCCCCCGGCGACCGCTTCGTCGACGCTGCCCCGCAGTCGGGATACGGCGTCGAGGGTTGACCTCCCGCGACGGAAGCCGAACTGGCCGTCACTTAAGTTGGGCCCCGCCCCCTCCAGGTGGCCGACGAGACGCGCAGCGAGCACCCGCTCAAACAGCTTGCACATCTCGTCGAGCAAAACGATGGGGCGGTAGGCCGACGGCGAGTCGACTGGGCGCCCGTGCTTTTTAAGAAGCACGAGCTTCCCAGTCTTCCATCGTCGCGGGACTCTCCCCGACGCCAAACACTCGGACATGAGGGACAGCGTCTCCTCCTCTAGTGCCGGCATGACTGTGGCAATAACCTTCCCAGGGACGCCGTCCGGGCCTGGGGCGCGGTTCCTGGACCTGAGTGCCAGGATCGCAGCCCCTAACTCGGCCTCGGACACGGGAGGTATTGCCCCTTCGTCTGCCGGCACCCGGCTCGGTGTTGCCATCCGCGGTGGGACCCACTCCTCCCTCGCAGGGAAGAGGGAACTGACCACTCGGTGGAGGAGGCTCGGCTCGAGAGTCCTTGTGAGAGGAGGCGCCCAAGGCCGGAGCTTCTGGCTCACGGTCTTGTACGGACGCCCCCATGGATCTCGATTGAGACTCTCGAGCCACTCCTTCCAGGCCTCCTCCTTGGCGGCTTTGACCGCCGAGCTAAGGGCCTCACGGGCGGCCCGGTACGCGGCGTGCAGCTGTTCTTCTCGGGCGAGGTCTCTTACGGCCCGCCTTCGGCACCGGTAGTACTGCCTCTGGGCTGCGTCACTAGCTGTACGCAGCCCGGCTAGGTGGGGACGCCACCAGTACACCGATTTCCGAGGCGGGATAGGCCTCGCCCTTTGCATCGCCGCGTCGCAGACGCGAGTCAGCGCTCCAGCGAGCCGCTCGCATCTCGCGTCCGCGTCCAGGCCACTGTCGCCCGCAGCCCATCGCTCGACGATAGCCGCCTCTCGGGCCAGTTCCTTGTCCAGTGTGGTGAGTCGCCACCGCGGACCTTCTCCTACCAAGGGACGGTCGAGGTCGACTCGAGCCGCCGAGGCGGCAGGGACGACGTCGAACCGGATGTACCGGTGGTCCGACGCGGTCTCCACCCCCTCAACGACCCGCCAGTTGCCGATCCGTCGGGCCAGGCCAGAACTGGCGAACGACAGATCGACGATCGACCTACCCTGCGGTCGCACTAGGGTGTGGACCGTCCCTTGGTTCAGCAACACCAAGCCTTGGGACACCGCCCATTCCTCCAACATCTCCCCCCGGGCATCGGTCGCCGGAGATCCCCACGCCCGAGAGTGAGCGTTGAAATCTCCGGCCACCACGGCCGGGGTGGGGTGCACTTCCGCCAGCAGGGCACCGACCTCAGCGAGCAGCTGCTC
The DNA here is from genome assembly GCA_963691645.1 of Pelosia muscerda. Lineage (NCBI taxonomy): Eukaryota > Metazoa > Arthropoda > Insecta > Lepidoptera > Erebidae > Pelosia > Pelosia muscerda. The sequence continues at coordinate 20,909,625 of OY829101.1, forward strand.
AAACTCGGCGATGCTCCTACTGGGGGGGCAGTACACCCCAATCACTGCAGCGCCGCCCAGCGTGACGAGGACGCAACCTCGACCCCTCTGCACTCTTTCGAAGGGGGGAGCCATTCGCTGGGCGACGATAGCCACCAAGCCGTTGTGGTCGCTGGCCCAGTTAGGGGTTTCGCGCACGTAGTACGGCTCGGCGACCACTGCCAGTGTCGTCTGCCACTGCGCCATGGATTGGGCCAAAAGGTCCTGGGCCGTGACGCAGTGGTTGACGTTGGCCTGCAGAATGGAGATGTGGGCCATTATTGTTGGGCGGTGTCCATAACCTCCACTGTGGGCTGTTGGGTGGGGGAGGGGGTAGATTTAGCCCCACCGGCAGCCTTCCTTTTTGCGCGGCCCCTACTACGGGAGGCCGCCTTGCACTCGCCTGACCCCAATTTGTGGCCAGACGGTGCACCTTCCGCCGCACAGACGGGGCACTTGGGCTCCGCGGAGCAGGTGGCAGACTGGTGGCCCGCCTGCCCACAACGGAAACAGAGCGCACTGCGGTCAATGCCCGCAGTGCACCTTACACCAACATGCCCCGGCTCTAGGCAGCGGAAGCACCGCGCCGGCCTGGGCTCCAGGGTGGTCAGCCTAACCACTGACCACCCGATTACGATGCGGCGCCCGTCCGTGAGGACTTTGGCCGCGTCAACAGGGCACCGCAGCCAGGCAGAGCCCTGCCGGCCAGATGGGCGCTGAATGTCGCCCACCTTTATAGAGCTGGCAGAGCAGCCCCCCTCTGCTGCCAGCGACGCCGCCACAGTCTCCTTGGAGGCCGAGTCGCTCAGACCAGAGATGCGTAGCTCCACGCACCTCTCTGGTCTAGCGACGCGGACCTCCTGCAGCACTTCCTTCAATTTTGTGGCCAGGGCGTCGGCCTTCTGCGCTCTGTCAGCGCCGGCCACCTCCAGTATGCGACCTCCAGTCACGGCGGGACGGAGGCGGAGGCCGTCGATGCCGAGGGCCTTGAGGTCGATTGACCTCTCGGCCTTGGCGAGCACCTCTCCGTACGTCACCCCCTGCTCCGCGGCGCCCGGCTGCAGCGTTAGTGTGACCGCTGCGGTCTTAGGTGCTCGCAATTTGCGAGGCCTACGGGCGCCACGTTTCCTGCTGCTAGTGGCCGGCGCTACTGGAGCTGGCTGGGCTGGTACTGGCTTTGGCGCTTTTGGGCGCGCCACCACTGTGCTCCACGACGTTGGCGCTGGGGCCGACTGGGGGGTCAGCGAGGGTGGCTGAGATAGCTGTCGCGCCTGGCGGGCAGCTTCTGCCTCCCTCGCCGCGGCCGTCTTCTTCTTTGGCCTCTTCTTCTTGGCGGCCTTACCTCCTGGAGGAGTGGGGCGCAATGCCTCCTCGGCCTGCCCATCAGGCGTTGGAGGAGACAGAGGAAGAGGTGGTGAGGGAGGGAGGGACGAGATCGTGGGTTGGCGCTCGGGCTCCATAGCCAGGCGGGCGGCATTACGGATGTCCGCCTGGAGAGGTGGGCGGATGCGGGTCTCGGGCAGCAGGCGGTCCTGGATGCCCGCGATGCGCGCATCGACCAGGAATGCGATTTCTTCGCGACTCATCGCGGGCGGCGCAGTCTCCGCCTGCCGCTTCCAGGCCCGCATTTCGGCCCGCACGACAGCCAGCTCGGTCTGGAGCTGGGCCACCTCCTCAGACTGCGTGCGGGACCTCAGCACACGCACGTGCTCCAGGATGGAGCTACATGCCTGCTTAAGGTCCCGCACGTACTGGCCCTTTAGATTGGAGCTCTTGGTGGCGATGGATTGTACCATCGCCACCGCTGCCTCGATGGAGCCCGACAGCTGCTCCGCGCTGAGGGGCTGGGTCACAGTATCTGCCACTCCTGCTGGTAACAGTGGGCTGGGCTGCGGTTGTGGGCTGGGGGACTCCCGGAGGAAGAGAGCCCTCTTCCGCCGCTGCTCCGCGAGCTCCTCCTCAGCCCGGAGCTCCACCTCTCTCTCCTTGGCCACGGCTAACTCGGCCTTAGCCTTTGCCAAGTAGGCATAATGGCCCTTTGTCTTCTTAGCGCTTTCGTCCAACTCTGCCTCCGTGGCAGAGTTGGAGCGCTTGCGCCACAGTCTCCCCATTACTGGGGAGGATGGGCGCGACACACTAAATTCGGCCGAAGCGTCCAGGCGCTCCAGGACGACGACCGCCTCCGCGCGGGGCACAGAAGCCGCAGGGCTTTCGAGCTCCACCTCCATGATGGATGGAGGAGATTGGTCCGCAGACAAGGCAGACGGAACTGCCACAATCTCCCCGCAGTCCTGAAAAGGACTATTATCAGACGGAGCTGCCACCACCGCTGAGTCCTGAAAAGGACTGTTGGAGGAGGAGGCAGAGGGATTTGCCACCATCTCCTCCGAGTCCTTAAAAGGACTGTTAGCTAGTTTGGCTCGTGTAAGCATAGGTATCGCACAGTAATTCGCAGAATTCGCAAATTTGCCCGCAAGTTTCGAGTTTGAGATTTAGTCACCCGCCTGCCACTCCGTTACGGTGGTCAGGACGGGGTCCAGGGCGAACGACGAGGACGTACTCAGAACTCACTTGGGGCTCGCCCCGCTATGTGCGTAGTCTAACTCAGCATACTGTAGCCCGGTTTGCAACCCGTCCTACAAAGGACATATTATACAGGGTGGAATTTTGGAATACCACCTGCAGGCCTAACACGGGCGCGGGACAAATATCTCTCTCCACCGCTTATGTCAGATTGACGGGGACAAACGCGTTTGTCCCTAATTGCTAGCATGGCGTCGAAGGAGATAACTTATGTCCCTCGCTGTGACGTAGACAAGGGACTTTTTCTCCACTTGCTTAGCACGGCGGCCATAAAGTGGACAAGATATGTCTCTTTGTGACAGATTATAGAGAGATATTAGTCTCCGAACTATTGAGGTGGGGACAAAAATCGTAACCGAAAAATAAATACATTGAATTAGATTAATTAATTAATGAATAAAAATTTTAATATATATATATATGTGTGTGTGTGTGTGTGTGTATGTATATATATGGGGAAGGGGGGATTTAAATATTTTTCTCAAATAATTATGACCTTCAATATTTAAAATCCAGTAATAAAGTATTAGTATTTGTATGTATATATATATATATATATATATACATACATATACCATATATATATACATACATATATATATTTATATTATATACATATATATATATATATATTATATATGGACTCTACAACCGGTCATAGGACCCCCCCCCCCTACAGCGGTCAGCAGTACGAGTGTGACACCCTAGGCATTACAAACATCGATAGGCCATAATAACCATTTTCCAACAGGTGGGCCGTGTGCTCGTCTGCCACCTAAGTTGTATAAAAAATCCATACTTATAATCCTATATTATTACGATACATTACGTAACACAATACATCCCATTACAAAGTAATAATACCTACTTACTAACTTAGCTATATCTGCATTATATGAAATTAAAATAACACCGACAATTTAAAAAGTCAATGTTGCACTTATAAAATATGCACGTTGCTAGGTTTTATCAATTTGGTCGAATAATACTTTTTCGTATATTGGTAGCATTGAGTGGACAAACGTTCTCCCCGGTGACAAACTAGTCTCTCCTCGACGCCATGCTAGCTAAAGGGAGAGACAAGGAGGGAAAGACAAAGTTTTCTCCACTCCCCGGGGACTTTTGTCTTCGCGCCATGCTAGCCCTACTGAAGGGGAAGTACTCTTAATACTGTAGATAGAAAATTTCACTCAAAGGAAACATTCCTTCATTTTTTAAAAGAAACCAAACTGCATTTAATGATTTTTGAAAATTTGCTTGGCGCACCTGGTAATCGAACCGACTAAAATCTGTAAAACTTGCACTCTATACTTTTATTGCATCGATCGTTAGGGTCATTTATAAGGATGAAATCTCTCTAACAAACTTCATAAAATAAATAAAATGAAAACAATTAAATCTTAAATTAAGTGTTCAATGGGTCAAGTTAAAACACTTTTATGCATAGATCCATCTGTTAACTTATGTTATTATTTAATAATTGTTATCACTGACGTCTTTCATCCATTAAAATGACGAATTACAATTTTATTAGTGGTATGGAGAGAGATATCGAGACCGACAGGCACCAACTCGGTTTGTACTGAAAAGAATAAAAGAAAATTTAAAGAATACGGGTAGTTTTAAAAAGCGACGGCAAACTCTTCAGCAGAACAACTTCGATTTTGATCTAAATGTTTGTATCGAAGAAAATGGAGCCTATTTCGAGCAATTAATTAGTTAGTTTTTTTACATAATTTAAGATTTCATTGTTTTCCTTTTATTTAATTTATGAAGTTAGTTAGAGAGATTTCATCCTTATAACTGACCCTAACGATCAATGCAATAAAAGTACAGGGTGCAACTTTTACAGATTTTAGTCGGTTCGATTACCAGGTGCGGCAAGCGAATTTTTCAAAATCATTGCATGCAGTTTTGTTTCTTTTCAAAAATAAATAGTCCAGCATTTTAGACAATTGAAATAAAGAAAATTCCGACAGAGCCAAATTTTCGTAGAGACCTTAGGTTTAACACAAGGAATAAAGTGTCAAAAGTCCCCATCAGTCCTATGTGAGGTTAGGGACTTATTCGGGGCCCAAGGTCAAAATTTTAGGTTTTTTGGATTTTTCTCGAAAACGGTAAGTTTTATCGAAAAAGTACCTAGAGCAAAGTTTTAGATCTTAAAATTCTCTATTAAAATGGCCCCTATGATTTTTTCTCTAAGACCCACTATTTCCCAGATATTGCGCTTGTAAGAATCACGTTCTACATAATATGCACACATTTCCACACCACCTGTGAGGTAGTGTACTCGGTGCATTTTTTTTAACGTGGTATCCTCGGTAGGCCTATTCCACGAACCTTTATGACGTTATTTTCAGGAACAATAATTATTTAATAGTATGAAGATTATTGATATGGGTTACTGAGTTTAACTGTCGTTCTAACTTTTTTTTAAATAAATCTTCCTCTCTTGTATTTAATTGAACATTTGAGCAAGAGACACCTTGGCAATTGGTACACGCTGGAGAACACTGCAGCCCTACTTTTTTACAACCACATTTGGCACTACAACCTTTCTTGCAATTGCAAAAAATAGTGTTAAGAAGTTTTTCTGGAGCAGGGGGCAGTCAAGTTCGAATCGGTTCCAAAGTATTATTTATCAATTTCCAACCCCAGTCTTCAGGGTTCAGTTCATTGCCTTGCCATGTCTGAACTTGATAGTATACTCGAAACAAATGTTGAGTAGCAGATGCTGATGTTGGAGGAAGACAAGATAGCTGTACTTGCTTATTGTTTCGTGTATTTTTTACAAATGTTAAATATCTGTACGTATCTATGCACTACAATTCATTTAAACAATGATTCATTGCCGGGAGAAAAGTGCTATTCTTATGCCGCGTCTACATTTGCGTAACATTTTACCGTGATCGTGTCAGAAGTGCGTGTCCGTCACGTATTCAGCTGCGTGATAACTGAGCTTAAATGAAACCATCGATCGACTGGTATCCGTGTCAGCACAACTCTAGTTTGTGTGCCCACGTGCCACGAGTTATTACGTTCATACTCAACGTCATGTCTTGATTGGTCTTGATGCCACGCTGTCCGGTCCACTGTTCATGTCACAAATCTGGACACACCTTTACGTAGACCGTAGATCGAAGACCGTTGACCGTACACCGAAGACCGACGACCGTAGACCGTTGACAGTAAGCCGTAGATCGTAGAACGTAGACCGTAGACAGCGGCCGATACTTCGTAGACCGAACCGTTGATCGCAGATTAAGATTGGTAGACCGTAGACTGAAACCCGAAAACCAAGAACTGAAAACATCGAATTGAAATCGAAACTGAATTAAAATCGAATCGAAATTGAATTGACATTGAATCGAAATTGAAACCAAACCTAACAAAAAACCAAAAACCAAAACCGAAAACCAAAAACCGAAAACCGAAAACCGAAACCCGAATATCACCTAAGACCATAGACTATACCACGTAGACCTTGGACCGTAGACCGTAGACCGTAGACCGCAGACCGAAGACCCCAGACCGCAGACCGTAGACCGTAGACTGTAGACCGCAGACCGTAGACCGTAGACCGTAGACCGTAGACCGTAGACCGTAGACCGTAGACCGTAGCCCGTAGACCGTAGACCGTAGACCGTAGACCGAAGACCGTAGACCGTAGACCGTAGACCGTAGACCGTAGACAATAGACAATAGACAATAGACCGTAGACCGTTGACCGTAGACCGTAGACCGTAGACCGTAGACCGTAGACCGTAGACCGTACACCGTAGACCGTAGACCGTAGACCGTAGACCGTAGATCGTAGACCGTAGACCGTAGACCGTAGACCGTAGACCGTAGACCGTAGACCGTAGACCGTAGACCGTAGAACGTAGACCGTAGACCGTAGACCGTAGACAGTAGACCGTAGACCGTAGACCGTAGACCGTAGACCGTAGACCGTAGACCGTAGACCGTAGACCGTAGACCGTAGACCGTAGACCGTAGACCGTAGACCGTAGACCGTAGACCGTAGACCGTAGACCGTAGACCGTAGACCGTAGACCGTAGACCGTAGACCGTAGACCGTAGACCGTAGACCGTAGACCGTAGACCGTAGACCGTAGACCGTAGACCAAAAACCAAGAACCAAAAATTAAAATAAATAACCTAACCAAACCTAACCACATTATTTGCCATTAGTCATCAACCATCGAAATGGAATCGAATTAAAATCGATTCGAAAAAGAATTTAAACCGAATAAAATCGAATCGAAATTGGAAAATGATATACTAACATAACCTAACCTAACCTAATCAAACCTAACCTCATTATACGCCATAAGTCATTCACAATCGGAATCGAATCGAATTAAAAAAGTAACGAAATAACGTAACCTACCCTAATCCAAAACAGAAGACGAAAACTGAAGAACGAAAACCAAAAAAGCGGAAAATGATACTGACCTAACATAACCAACCTAACCTAATCAAACCTAACCTGATTACACGCCATAAGTCATCTACAATCGAAATTGAATAAGACCGGAGTCCGTAGACCGTAGACTGAAGACCGTAGACCGTAGACAGTAGAACGAAGACCGTAGACCGTAGACTGTAGACCGTAAACTACAAAACCGTTGACCGTAGACCGCAGACCGTAGACCGTAGACCTAAGACCGTAGACCGAAGACCGTAGAGCGTAGACCGTAGACCGAAGACCGTAGACCGTAGACCGTAGACCGTAGACCGTAGACCGTAGACCGTAGACCGTAGACCGTAGACCGTAGACCGTAGACCGTAGACCGTAGACCGTAGACCGTAGACCGTAGACCGTAGACCGTAGACCGTAGACCGTAGACCGTAGACCGTAGACCGTAGACCGTAGACCGTAGACCGTAGACCGTAGACCGTAGACCGTAGACCGTAGACCGTAGACCGTAGACCGTAGACCGTAGACCGTAGACCGTAGACCGTAGACCGTAGACCGTAGACCGTAGACCGTAGACCGTAGACCGTAGACCGTAGACCGTAGACCGTAGACCGTAGACCGTAGACCGTAGACCGTAGACCGTAGACCGTAGACCGTAGACCGTAGACCGTAGACCGTAGACCGTAGACCGTAGACCGTAGACCGTAGACCGTAGACCGTAGACCGTAGACCGTAGACCGTAGACCGTGGACCGTGGACCGTGGACCGTGGACCGTGGACCGTAGACCGTAGACCGTAGACCGTAGACCGTAGACCGTAGACCGTAGACCGAAAACCAAGAACCGAAAATAAAATACCTAACCTAACCAAACCTAACCTCATTATTTGCCATTAGTCATCAACAATCGAAATAGAATTGAATTAAAATCGAATCGAAATAGAATTTAAACCGAATTAAAATCGAATCGAAATTGGAAAATGATATACTAACATAATCTAACCTAACCTAACCAAACCGAACCTCATTATACGCCATAAGTCATTCACAATCGGAATCGAATCGAATTAAAAAAGTAACGAAATAACGTAACCTAACCTAATCCAAAACAGAAGACGAAAACTGAAGAACGAAAACCAAAAAAGCGGAAAATGATACTGACCTAACATAACCAACCTAACCTAATCAAACCTAACCTGATTACACGCCATAAGTCATCTACAATCGAAATTGAATAAGACCGGAGTCCGTAGACCGTAGACTGAAGACCGTAGACCGTAGACAGTAGAACGAAGACCGTAGACCGTAGACTGTAGACCGTAAACTACAAAACCGTTGACCGTAGACCGTAGACCGTAGACCGTAGACCTAAGACCGTAGACCGAAGACCGTAGAGCGTAGACCGTAGACCGAAGACCGTAGACCGTAGACCGTAGACCGTAGACCCTAGACCGTAGACCGTAGACCGTAGACCGTAGACCGTAGACCGTAGACCGTAGACCGTAGACCGTAGACCGTAGACCGTAGACCGTAGACCGTAGACCGTAGACCGTAGACCGTAGACCGTAGACCGTAGACCGTAGACCGTAGACCGTAGACCGTAGACCGTAGACCGTAGACCGTAGACCGTAGATGGTAGACCAAAAACCAAGAACCAAAAATTAAAATAAATAACCTAACCAAACCTAACCACATTATTTGCCATTAGTCATCAACAATCGAAATGGAATCGAATTAAAATCGATTCGAAAACGAATTTAAACCGAATAAAATCGAATCGAATTTGGAAAATGATATACTAACATAACCTAACCTAACCTAATCAAACCTAACCTCATTATACGCCATAAGTCATTCACAATCGGAATCGAATCGAATTAAAAAAGTAACGAAATAACGTAACCTAACCTAATCCAAAACAGAAGACGAAAACTGAAGAACGAAAACCAAAAAAGCGGAAAATGATACTGACCTAACATAACCAACCTAACCTAATCAAACCTAACCTGATTACACGCCATAAGTCATCTACAATCGAAATTGAATAAGACCGGAGTCCGTAGACCGTAGACTGAAGACCGTAGACCGTAGACAGTAGAACGAAGACCGTAGACCGTAGACTGTAGACCGTAAACTACAAAACCGTTGACCGTAGACCGCAGACCGTAGACCGTAGACCTAAGACCGTAGACCGAAGACCGTAGAGCGTAGACCGTAGACCGAAGACCGTAGACCGTAGACCGTAGACCGTAGACCGTAGACCGTAGACCGTAGACCGTAGACCGTAGACCGTAGACCGTAGACCGTAGACCGTAGACCGTAGACCGTAGACCGTAGACCGTAGACCGTAGACCGCAGACCGCAGACCGCAGACCGCGACTGCAGACCGCAGACAGCAGACCGCATACCGCAGATCGCAGACCGCAGACCGCAGCCCGCAGACCGCAGACCGCAGACCGCAGACCGCAGACCGCAGACCGTAGACCGTAGACCGTAGACCGTAGACCGTAGACCGTAGACCGTAGACCGTAGACCGTAGACCGTAGACCGAAAACCAAGAACCGAAAATAAAATTCCTAACCTAACCAAACCTAACCTCATTATTTGCCATTAGTCATCAACAATCGAAATAGAATCGAATTAAAATCGAATCGAAATAGAATTTAAACCGAATGAAAATCGAATCGAAATTGGAAAATGATATACTAACATAATCTTACCTTACCTAACCAAACCGAACCTCATTATACGCCATAAGTCATTCACAATCGGAATCGAATCAAATTAAAAAAGTAACGAAATAACGTAACCTAACCTAATCCAAAACAGAAGACGAAAACTGAAGAACGAAAATCAAAAAAGCGGAAAATGATACTGACCTAACATAACCAACCTAACCTAATCAAACCTAACCTGATTACACGTCATAAGTCATCTACAATCGAAATTGAATAAGACCGGAGTCCGTAGACCGTAGACTGAAGACCGTAGATAGTAGACAGTAGAACGAAGACCGTAGACCGTAGACTGTAGACCGTAAACTACAAAACCGTTGACCGTAGACCGCAGACCGTAGACCGTAGACTTTTAATTCGATTCTATTTCGATTGTTGATGACTAATGGCAAATAATGAGGTTAGGTTTGGTTAGGTTAGGTATTTTATTTTCGGTTCTTGGTTTTCGGTCTACGGTCTACAGTCTACGGTCTACAGTCTACGGTCTACGGTCTACGGTCTACGGTCTACGGTCTACGGTCTACGGTCTACGGTCTACGGTCTACGGTCTACGGTCTACGGTCTACGGTCTTATTCAATTTCGATTGTAGATGACTTATGGCGTGTAATCAGGTAAGGTTTGATTAGGTTAGGTTGGTTATGTTAGGTCAGTATCATTTTCCGCTTTTTTGGTTTTCGTTCTTCAGTTTTCGCCTACTGTTTTGGATTAGGTTAGGTTACTTTATTTCGTTAATTTTTTAATTCGATTCGATTCCGATTGTGAATGACTTATGGCGTATAATGAGGTTAGGTTTGATTAGGTTAGGTTAGGTTATGTTAGTATATCATTTTCCAATTTCGATTCGATTTTTATTCGGTTTAAATTCTTTTTCGAATAGATTTTAATTTATTCTATTTCGATTGTTGATGACTAATAGCAAATAATGAGGTAAGGTTTGGTTAGGTTAGGTATTTAATTTTTGGTTCTTGGTCTTTGGTCTACCATCTACGGTCTACGGTCTACGATCTACGGTTTACGGTCTTCGGTCTTTGGTCTACGGTCTACGGTCTACGGTCTACGGTCTACGGTCTACGGTCTACGGTCTACGGTCTACGGTCTACGGTCTACGGTCTACGGTCTACGGTCTACGGTCTACGGTCTACGGTCTACGGTCTACGGTCTACGGTCTACGGTCTACGGTCTACGGTCTACGGTCTACGGTCTACGGTCTACGGTCTACAGTCTACGGTCTACGGTCTACGGTCTACGGTCTACGGTCTACGGTCTACGGTCTACGGTCTACGGTCTACGGTCTACGGTCTACGGTCTACGGTCTACGGTCTACGGTCTACGGTCTACGGTCTACAGTCTACGGTCTACGGTCTACGGTCTACGGTCTACGGTCTACGGTCTACGGTCTACGGTCTACGGTCTACGGTCTACGGTCTACGGTCTACGGTCTTATTCAATTTCGATTGTAGATGACTTATGGCGTGTAATCAGGTAAGGTTTGATAAGGTTAGGTTGGTTATGTTAGGTCAGTATCATTTTCCGCTTTTTTGGTTTTCGTTCTTCAGTTTTCGCCTACTGTTTTGGATTAGGTTCGTTCTTCAGTTTTTGTCTTCTGTTTTGGATTAGGTTAGGTTACTTTATTTCGTTAATTTTTTAATTCGATTCGATTCCGATTGTGAATGACTTATGGCGTATAATGAGGTTAGGTTTGATTAGGTTAGGTTAGGTTATGTTAGTATATCATTTTCCAATTTCGATTCGATTTTTATTCGGTTTAAATTCTTTTTCGAATAGATTTTAATTTATTCTATTTCGATTGTTGATGACTAATAGCAAATAATGAGGTAAGGTTTGGTTAGGTTAGGTATTTAATTTTTGGTTCTTGGTCTTTGGTCTACCATCTACGGTCTACGGTCTACGATCTACGGTTTACGGTCTTCGGTCTTTGGTCTACGGTCTACGGTCTACGGTCTACGGTCTACGGTCTACGGTCTACGGTCTACGGTCTACGGTCTACGGTCTACGGTCTACGGTCTACGGTCTACGGTCTACGGTCTACGGTCTACGGTCTACGGTCTACGGTCTACGGTCTACGGTCTACGGTCTACGGTCTACGGTCTACGGTCTACGGTCTACGGTCTACGGTCTACGGTCTACGGTCTACGGTCTACGGTCTACGGTCTACGGTCTACGGTCTACGGTCAACGGTCTACAGTCTACGGTCTACGGTCTACGGTCTACGGTCTACGGTCTACGGTCTACGGCCTACGGTCTACGGTCTACGGTCTACGGTCTACGGTCTACGGTCTACGGTCTACGGTCTACGGTCTTATTCAATTTCGATTGTAGATGACTTATGGCGTGTAATCAGGTAAGGTTTGATAAGGTTAGGTTGGTTATGTTAGGTCAGTATCATTTTCCGCTTTTTTGGTTTTCGTTCTTCAGTTTTCGCCTACTGTTTTGGATTAGGTTCGTTCTTCAGTTTTTGTCTTCTGTTTTGGATTAGGTTAGGTTACTTTATTTCGTTAATTTTTTAATTCGATTCGATTCCGATTGTGAATGACTTATGGCGTATAATGAGGTTAGGTTTGATTAGGTTAGGTTAGGTTATGTTAGTATATCATTTTCCAATTTCGATTCGATTTTTATTCGGTTTAAATTCTTTTTCGAATAGATTTTAATTTATTCTATTTCGATTGTTGATGACTAATAGCAAATAATGAGGTAAGGTTTGGTTAGGTTAGGTATTTAATTTTTGGTTCTTGGTCTTTGGTCTACCATCTACGGTCTACGGTCTACGATCTACGGTTTACGGTCTTCGGTCTTTGGTCTACGGTCTACGGTCTACGGTCTACGGTCTACGGTCTACGGTCTACGGTCTACGGTCTACGGTCTACGGTCTACGGTCTACGGTCTACGGTCTACGGTCTACGGTCTACGGTCTACGGTCTACGGTCTACGGTCTACGGTCTACGGTCTACAGTCTACGGTCTACGGTCTACGGTCTACGGTCTACGGTCTACGGTCTACGGTCTACGGTCTACGGTCTACGGTCTACGGTCTACGGTCTACGGTCTTATTCAATTTCGATTGTAGATGACTTATGGCGTGTAATCAGGTAAGGTTTGATTAGGTTAGGTTGGTTATGTTAGGTCAGTATCATTTTCCGCTTTTTTGGTTTTCGTTCTTCAGTTTTCGCCTACTGTTTTGGATTAGGTTAGGTTACTTTATTTCGTTAATTTTTTAATTCGATTCGATTCCGATTGTGAATGACTTATGGCGTATAATGAGGTTAGGTTTGATTAGGTTAGGTTAGGTTATGTTAGTATATCATTTTCCAATTTCGATTCGATTTTTATTCGGTTTAAATTCTTTTTCGAATAGATTTTAATTTATTCTATTTCGATTGTTGATGACTAATAGAAAATAATGAGGTTAGGTTTGGTTAGGTTAGGTATTTAATTTTTGGTTCTTGGTTTTTGGTCTACCATCTACGGTCTACGGTCTACGGTCTACGGTCTACGGTCTACGGTCTACGGTCTTATTCAATTTCGATTGTAGATGACTTATGGCGTGTAATCAGGTAAGGTTTGATTAGGTTAGGTTGGTTATGTTAGGTCAGTATCATTTTCCGCTTTTTTGGTTTTCGTTCTTCAGTTTTCGCCTACTGTTTTGGATTAGGTTCGTTCTTCAGTTTTTGTCTTCTGTTTTGGATTAGGTTAGGTTACTTTATTTCGTTAATTTTTTAATTCGATTCGATTCCGATTGTGAATGACTTATGGCGTATAATGAGGTTAGGTTTGATTAGGTTAGGTTAGGTTATGTTAGTATATCATTTTCCAATTTCGATTTGATTTTTATTCGGTTTAAATTCTTTTTCGAATAGATTTTAATTTATTCTATTTCGATTGTTGATGACTAATAGCAAATAATGAGGTAAGGTTTGGTTAGGTTAGGTATTTAATTTTTGGTTCTTGGTTTTTGGTCTACCATCTACGGTCTACGGTCTACGATCTACGGTTTACGGTCTTCGGTCTACGGTCTACGGTCTACGGTCTACGGTCTACGGTCAACGGTCTACAGTCTACGGTCTACGGTCTACGGTCTACGGTCTACGGCCTACGGTCTACGGTCTACGGTCTACGGTCTACGGTCTACGGTCTTATTCAATTTCGATTGTAGATGACTTATGGCGTGTAATCAGGTAAGGTTTGATAAGGTTAGGTTGGTTATGTTAGGTCAGTATCATTTTCCGCTTTTTTGGTTTTCGTTCTTCAGTTTTCGCCTACTGTTTTGGATTAGGTTCGTTCTTCAGTTTTTGTCTTCTGTTTTGGATTAGGTTAGGTTAGGTTAGGTTAGGTTAGGTTTTTTTTTTTTTTTTTTTTTTTTTTTTTTTTTTTTACTCTGTACCTCCAATATTTTAATATTTTGGAGTCCTTAGCTACAGTTACTCTTTCATGCCAGTTCTCACTGATATGCTTCTCGCACTTTTATTCTGCATACTTTTTCTTTCTTTCATACATCTCTTTCGCACGACTACAGGTGGGATTACCTGCTATTCCTGCTAGCTAATTTTACTTTATTTTTATTTTTATTTTCTTATTTCAATAAGGTGGGGTAATAACGTACACATCTTTATGAATTATTTTTACAATTTTTCTCCTACTTAAATATATGTTCTTATATTTACTTCCTTATTTGTACTTTACTGCTACTACACATTTATATAATATATGTATTACTGTTACAATTACAACTGTTTATTTTACTTTAATCTTGTGATGTACAACAATAATTTCACATTATTTTGTCATCAGACTTTAATTTACCTTATTTCTATTAACAACTATTTTAACGATATTGACACAGTATTCCAAAAATGTATATCTTTCCTTGCTGGCTATAATTTCATGTATGTTATCTATATTAATCTTTTGGTTCAGTTTTAATTTGTGCTCGACGTCGTATCTAGGTCTGTCAAAAATAGGGCACTCCATTATCAGGTGGGGGATTGTTTCGTCCACCGCCGGGTCACAGGCGCACGATGGGCTATCCTTGCACTTGAACCGCGTTAGGTACTCGGAGAACCCACCGTGTCCTGTTAGTAATTGCGTCTGGTGAAAGTCGACGCCGATTTTCCTTATAATTCTGTACGCGTCCAGCGCGCTTGGGAAGAAGAGCTTTGTTATTGAGGCGGTCTCACCGGACATGTACCGCCGATTCCATTCATCAAGCGAGTCCAGGCGGATTGTTCGCTTGATGAAGGAAACCGGACAGCGATCATAATCCGGCGCCTTCCTCAATCCCAAAGCTGCCTCTTTTGCCAGTTGGTCAGCCCTCTCGTTCCCCTCCAACCCCACGTGTGCTTTAATCCAGAATAAATGCACAGATTTATTCTGATGAAATAAAGATCTAATGTTTTCTCTCGTTCCAACTGCTAAGGGATGGAGGCAACCGGGATTCGTGACCGTCTGGAGTGCCGCGGTAGAGTCACTGTAAATGCCGAAACTATTCGCCCCGTGTTTTTTGATTTCCCTTGTCGCCTCATATATGGCCAAGAGTTCCGCCTGGTAGACTGTACAGTAGGATGCCAGACTAAGCTTGCGGGCACGGGTCTCGGCTCCACCATTCCATATGGATATTGCCGCACCCACCCTGCCCTCAATTTTGCTGCCATCCGTGTAAATTTGCACTAAATTACCACGTGTCGCGTCGACCTGCTCGTTTGTCTCCAGGCTATGGAACTCCAGGCGCATATGGTCAGCGGGATGAGGATTCTCAATGGCCGAGGCCATCCGCTCGACCTCCCTCCCCCTCAATTCCGGGAGAGGTTCCCCCCTCCTGACCCTATACAGCAGCGCCGCTTCGCGGACGCGTAAGTCAAGAGGGAGTATCCCCGCCAAGAGTAGCGCTGAGTGGAGGGAGACCGTTCGGTAAGATTTGCAAATTTTTTGTGCAAAGCTGCGCTGAATAAAGTTCAGCCGCTTTTGTACACCGAGTTTCTCGACCGCGGGTGCCCATGCACTGGCCCCGTACAGAACCATAGGTTCTACTGTTGCCGTATAAATGGTGTGGATTATTTCCGGATGGAGCCCCCAACTAGCCTTGGCCGCCCTAATTAGTTGTTTGTACATGTTGGTGACTTTTGTACACCTATTGGCAACGTGGGAGTTAAAAGTCAAGCCGCTGTCAATCGTGAGGCCCAGTATTTTAACCTCCTTCGCCATATTGATGTTCACACCGCCCATGCTTAGGCGCGGGGTGTCATACTTAAGCTTTCGCGTAATGAGCATAGCGCTTGTTTTCTGGGGAGCGAATTTGAGCTTATTTCTGGCACCCCACGCCCGAACATGGTCAAGTGTGGTATTCGCTTTCCGCTCGATCTCGGCGGCCGTGTCACCACAAAAAATAAGCACGACGTCGTCAGCAAAAGCCTGTACATATTCCCCTCTATTTACAAGGCTTTTAAGTAAGGGATCCAGGAGAAGATTCCAGAGAATCGGCCCACCTATAGAGCCTTGGACGCAGCCCTTTCTTGTTCCCTTACTGAATTCCTTGCCCGCGTACCTGACACAAACTCGTCGATCCTCAAGGTAGCTGTTAATAGTTCTTCTAAGGCCCTCCGGACATTCCTCTTCGACCAGCCGCATTTTAATGGCAGGCCACCAGGCGCTGTCGAAGGCGCCCTCTATATCCAGTGACACCAGTGTAATCATTTTTCTTTCGTCCAGCTGGGTTCGAATGTGCTGAACCAGGGTATAGAGGGCGTCCTCGCAGCTCCGCTGAGGCATAAATCCGTACTGGTGTAAACTAATTCGTGGATGAAGATGATGTCGGAGCCTAGCCATTATCATCTTCTCCAGAATTTTCCCCAGTACCGGAAGGAGTCCAATGGGCCTATATGATTTCGGAAGAACGTAACTATCCTTTCCGGGTTTCCTAAGAGCTACGACTGTTGCCTCTTTCCACACCACTGGAAAGTAGTGGAGTCTGAGGCATTTATTGGCGAGGGCAAGGAACAGCGTTGGTTCATTTTTGATGGCGTGGCTACATATGTCGGCCGTAAAACCGTCAGCACCCGGAGCTTTTTTGGGATTAAAAGACTTGACCGCCGTCTCGAGTTCGAAAAGGGTGAACGGTGGGTCCTGCGGTTCACCACAGGGCTCCTCGCTCTCCCTCCTCACGCTCTGCCTTACGCGGGTGTGTTCGTCCGAGTCCTCTTCTTCCAAATCCTCCGGGTAAAACACATCGGCTAACAGCTTTACCGATTTCTCAGCGTCTAAAGCCACGCCATTCATCTCCAGGGGTACGTCTTCGACTCTCCTAGCGGTTCTGCCAATTACCCTGTAAATACCCTCCCACATCCCCTCCCTATCCTGTTTATTGCAAAACTCCTTCCAGCTCCTAATCTGAGCCTTTTTTGTCTCCGTCTCATACTTCTCTTTCCAATGCAGGTACTCCCCCACGACAAACGCCCGTCGGACTGGTGCCGCGCACCTTATCCGGCTCCTTCTGATTCTAACTTCTTTTTTCAGCTGCGCAAGTTCCTCGGACCACCACGGAATTCCTAGCTTCTGATCAGCACTTTTTCGAGGCATGGAAGCAGAGCAGGCCTGCGCAACGACATTGGTGAACGTGTTCACAGCATCCTCTAGCCTACTTCTGTCCACGATCTTCTCTACTTCCTCCACTATCAAGTTCTTTTCAATTTTCATCTGTGTCAATTTATTACCAAATAGTTCCCAATTCGCCTTTTTTGTGTTAAATATTCTAGTTGTCCTTTTAACATCTGCGCCTCTCGCTTTCTGAAGCCGGATTTCGAAGCTGATTCCGTTATGATCCGAGCTTGTAATGTGTTCCTCCACTCTCCAGTTCTCTACCAGTGATAGCACGTTGTCAGTGCACAGAGTAACATCCACATGACTGCGGAATGGCCTGCCTCCTCTTATCGTGTCAAAGGTCGGGGTGTTACCTACATTTAGAATGTGGAGACCCAGCTCGTCGATCAAACCCATGAAGATTTCACCTCGGGCGTCCACCGCCACGCTACCCCACCACGTGTTCCAGGCATTGGCATCGCCACCCATTATAATCCTACCAAGTCCAGGCTCCTCCACTATGGTCTTCAGCTCTTGGGTGTATGGGCCCAGTGGTTGTTCCGGCTCGAAATAATAAGAGACCAACGTGATTTTCCATGCCGTGGTCGAGAGTCCCACCACAACGATGTGATCCGTAGTGAGTCTAGGATATTGTATGACATCAATAGTACTGTCGAAGACTGCGATTGCCGCCTTGATGGAACCCTCGCCAGGGACATTGTTATAAAAAAGCCTCACACCGGGGTAGTTCTTAATATTTCGACCCGTTCCAACATATGGCTCCTGAACCAACGCCGCTGTTACTTTACTTTTGGAGGCCTCCATCATGAGCTCGTCTGTAGCAAGCTGCTTTCTCATTACATTAGCCTGGAGCACGCGGTATGCCCGGGCCCCCGTCTCCACCTTAGCAGTATGCTACTGTGGACCGCGCCAATGCGTCCCATCGCCTGCGGACAGGACAATCCTCGCTGAATGCATTGTGATCAGTGCGAGCTATTTTCGCCCTGGTGCAATTTTTGCACGTCGGTGTGACGCTCAACGCAAACAGCTCGCACTTTGCCTTTAAATGGGATCCCCCACAATGGCTGCAGGTGTCACTTTCCTCCGTGCAGTACCTCCTGGTGTGGCCATACGCCAAGCATCGGGAGCACTGCACAAGAGGTGACTGGTCTACGACTCGGACCCGTTGCAAGTCAACATGTAACGCACCTAGTCCCGTTGCTCTTCTCCAGATGGTCGGAGATACTGACAGGACTAGGTGGTTAGTGTGGGGGTTTCTGGTTTTCTTTTTATACTTAACCTGAATCCGGTCATCCTCCTTCCCGAGACCACCGAAAACGTCCCGGTTTTGCTTGCGGAGTGCGCTGAGTACCTCCTCATCCGAGTTTACACTCAGCACATCCTTCAGCATCACCAGGGGATCTTTGTTTTTGATGTCCTCGACAATGAGCCGACCGGACTCAAGTTTTTCCCGCGCCTTGTCCCTGTCCGCAGACGTCGGACACCCAAGAATAATTTTACGGTCCTTAGCCCGTCGGACCCTTTCCACCTTAATCCATCCCTCCTTTGCGTCTACCGCCTTCCGAACCCTCTCCAGAACCTCATCCCCCGACTCTTCCTCCCTCTCCGACGAAACAATGATTGAGTGGAGAGCAGGTCTGTCAGGGCTTCGTGTAGGTGGAGATTTTGCGGCCATAGACGCATAGGTGGGATTTGTTAGTGCTGCAGTATTCTCCTGCAGTGCCGTCTGCACTGCTTTCATCGCCTCAGCGTTCTGGTTTAGGAGCTTTGTGTGCTCCTCGATTTTGGCCGCGAGAGTGGCATACTCATGTTGGTCATGAGCTTTTGGTTGTTCGGCTGGTGGCTTATCCCCGGTAGACTCAGGTCTCGCCTCCAGTTGTTGCTTTACCAGCGCGAACAATCCTTTTAGTGCCTGCATGACACCCGATTTTATTTCACCCTTTAAGTTGCGCGACTCTCCCAAAAATTTCATGCCACTCTGCATGTACGCTTTGGCTTCTTCAAGCTTACTGGTGTATACCTTTGTACTTGGCACCTCAGGGCTAATACTGAGTCTAGTGACAACTCTAGTTGACCCACTGCGCCCAGACAAAGGCGACACCAGCGCACTCCTGGCTGACTCGCCAGTGGATACTATTCCCCCAGTCCTCGACCCCGACACGATCCTGCCAGGTCTATCTCCAGACCTGACCCCCCCAAGCCCGGAGACGGGCAAAGTTACACCACGCCCAGATTCGGGTGAGGCTCTACTGACCCCCGCTCCGACCCCGCAGGACCTCGATCCAGGTGTTATTCGGCCGGTCTTGGCTTCAGCGGGTCCTCCCGGTCCCGACCCAGGCGCTGCCCCACCCGTTTCGGGCACCAATGCCTTCCGGGTTGTTGGCTTACCAACTTCCTCTACTCCCTGAAAAGTCTCCAGGCTTCGCCTGAAGGCAGACTGCTTCACCACAGTTCTGGCTAAATCGCCCTCTCCTATACCGTCGCCTTCCGTGACCTTTGTCACCGGAGTCCTAGGTGTGGCCATATCTTCACACGTTATGGCTTGTATAATAAAAAGTCTGGTGGTATGTAAAGGGTACCCCAGGTGTCGTTAGTGTTGGTGTATCCTGTGTAGTTTTATGTGATGTGTTATGTGTCTGTATGTGTATGTATGTATGTGTGTATGTGTGTATGTGTGTGTGTGTGTGTGTGTGTGTGTGTGCGTTTACGTTTGTATGTATGTGTGTATATTTAAAATAGGTTGCCAGATCACAGGCCAGCAAGGAAGTCACAAGCTACTTAAGCCTAGATATATATATAGAGTCAAAGCACTCTTCTCTTTGTCAAGTGTAGCCCTGCTACTGTGTCATGCGTTTTGTTGCCACTAGGGCACTAGTCAATAAACCAGTCAATAAGTTTCTTAACTAAGCTTAACCTACAATATACTAAAACTTACTCTATATACTATAGTCACTAAGGCGACGGACGAGGTCAAAAAACAAAAAATATATATATACACAAGTTATACAAAATTAACAATTAAATGATACAATCGCCCTTTGATAGGCTCCCGGCCCAGGAGACGAAGGCCCTGTAGAAATTTTTATGAATTTGCGCCGCTAGAGTCGGCTCTACAATCTATTATTGCCCGAGCTCTATGTAGAGTCCCTCTACCAGGACGAGCTGATAGGTCTCCCCGAGCCCTTCAAAAAGACTCCAAACTCGAAAGTCTTAGGTCCACGGGTTCGGAGACAATCGGCTTTCAAAATTTTGGGCCTAAGTTAGGACCAAAACTTCGAACCGGGTTTGCTCACGAACCAGAGGTCCAAACTCGCCGAGATTGGGTTCCCCTGAAAGGTCCCGACGAGATCTACCCTCTGACGTGCCTGTCAGCCTAATAGGGTGACCCCCAAAATTTGACCCCCCAATTTGGTAGAGTCGAATCCCCACCACACTAGTCCGAAGTGGAGTGGAAAGCCAAGTATTTCAGCGGAAACCGCAGTCCGCCACGACCACCCGTTGCCAAGATACACCGGTTTGTAATTTTCCAAGATGGCCGACTTACAGAACTTTGCACCAGTGTATCTCGGGTCCCAAGCGTCCTAGCGAGCCGCGAAAAAATTCCTACCGAACGGCCCGGTCCCCTCTACCACTCCTTGGTGCAAAATGGTCAAAAAATTTTTGACAAAATTTTTGCCCCCTTCCCCCCAAAGATGTGTAGGGTGGGAGAGACGGTGTTCCCCCGATGCCCCCAGTCGAAATCCGGAGCTTCTACGACCTTCCGCGGCGGAGCTACGGCCGTCCAAAGAAAACCAAGATGGCCGCCGCGCAGCCGAGGTCAAACTTTGACCGGCTGTAACCCCGGAACGGTTTGTCCTAGAGCTCCCAAAATCGATATCTGGGGGGTTCACGATGTGCTCTGTCTCCTGGGGGGGGTTAGAACCATAAATAAGAATTTTTGTCTAATTGGACAATTTTATACCAGAGCTTGTCAAAAACACAAATCTATATACAATGAAGAAAACCGCAGAGTTGTAGGTCAATCCAGTCCGGAAATATTTAGGTTTAAGTAATTAGGACCACTAGGACTAAAAAATCGGAAATTACGAAAATCGTTGTTTCTGACGATAGACGGGCCTTGTTTGGGCTTAGACAAGTGTAGAAGGCTAGTCTAAACCCGTCCCCGGTGTTAAAAACAAAGATTTTCTACCCGTTTTAATTAAATTCGGAAAAAACACTAAAAAATCGATATTTCCGCGCTGGAGTAACCTAAAAATACACAAAAAATATCATAAAACGTGTAAAAAGCCGGCCTATCTGGTACAAGTAGTGCGGTCATAAAATATTAAAAAATATAAAAATTAAATGTAAAAAAGTGAAAATTTTGAATTTTTAATTACCCCTTCCAAATAACCCACTCGAAAAATCCCAAAAGCTCCAGTCCTCTTCTACTAATGAGCGCGCAACTTTAAGCAGTTGCGGAATTTCGCTAGCTGCGCTGGTTCCGTCGCTGCTGATGTCGAAAGTTGGCAACTTCAATTAGTCATATAAAAAATTCTGGTGGCCGAAAAATTTTTCTTTTACCGGATTATTGGTGCTCCTGGTAGGGTCCTCTTCTCTGCAAAAAATCAGCCCTCTCGGACTGCGGGAACTGGTACCAGGTGCCCACGTGGTACTTGTTTTTTTGGTCTTTTCTCGGAGACCAGGGCTCTCCGGGTGGAATTGACGCACGTGGGGGATGGGGCTCCGCTGCCCGCAGACGGGGACACTTATCACTTGAAGACCACTGCACTTTTCACGGTTTTATCAGGTAAAAACAATCCGAACACGTGTTAAGTAACCTTAAAAAGGCACTTAAAACCAATTTAGCAGGTCACGCGGTATCGTGCGGCTGGTTTGCGATGTGCACACGGATGGGCGCCGCTGAGACGCAACTTTTGATATCACTCGCGTTACCGTAGGTGCAGAAAAACCCACTCAAAGTAATTTTTTACTGCGGAGCACTTCAAAAAATGATCCGGTCAGCTCTAGGAGTGGCGGACGACTGGGTTAGGTTAGGTTAGGTTAGGTTAGGTTAGGTTAGGTTAGGTTAGGTTAGGTTAGGTTAGGTTAGGTTAGGTTAGGTTAGGTTAGGTTAGGTTAGGTTAGGTTAGGTTAGGTTTTTTTTTTTTTTTTTTTTTTTTTTTTTTTACGTGGTGGAATGCATTTACGCACTTCGCTCACCCCCCGCGGGGGCAGGGGGCTCGCTTCGTGTGGGACTCCTGACCTCGAAACGGAGGCCAGACTACCCACTAAACCACCACGGTGTTCCTCCTTCGCCTAATCCGAGCCGCGGGATAGAATTCTCACCGCGACTCGGCTAGGGACGCCCGTTTGGGCTCGCCTCTTGGTGGCCCCACCATCCGGACAGACTTTCCAGGTGATGGGGCCAGCTCACTTTACGAATGCGCCCCAGGAACACTGAGGGGCGCATTCCGCCACATTAGCATGGGGCGGCGGGTCCCCCGACCTACCGCCCGTGGCTTCGCTCATTCGGGGACGCGGGCGAATTGCGCTCGCCGGCGTCCCCTCGCTGGGGGCCTGCGGGGCGGAAGAGTGAGACCAGCTCGCTCCCGCTCCCGCAGAGCCTCTCTCTTTGCCGCCATCACCTCGCTAGCGAACGAGGCGACGGCGGCCCAACACTCTTCGCTGTCGGCCATGGCTGGAATCACGGCCGACAGCGAAAGGTCTGCACCAATGGTGCTTACGAGGGCCGTCCTTTGGCCGTCCCACGCCTCACACACGGCCATGGTGTGGTAGGCCGTGTCGGGGTCGCCGCTGGTGCAGTGACGGCACCGGGGCTCCGGTTCGATCCCCACCACTTCCCACAGGTACTTGGCAAAACAGCCATGACCCGTGAGAAGTTGGGTGAGGTGGTACGTCGGAGCCCCATGACCCCTCTCCACAAAAAGACGCAGGACGGGCCGGACGGCCCCCACGAGCAGCGACCCACTACGGGTCGCTCTCAGCCTTTCGGCCCATTTCCGGAAGAGATCGTCGCGAGCCGCCTGTCTCCAGCGATCGATCTCCTCCGGAAGCGGCCGACCTCCCAGATTGCGCCGCATCAGGGCACCCTCATCGTAGACCCTCTTTAGGACGCCAGCCTCGAGATCCCAGGGGATACTGCCCGCAATTAGACACGCCGCCTCGTAAGAGACGGTGTGGTACGCCCGTGCGGCCCTCTGCGCGATGGCGCGCTGCGGTCGTCGCAGCAGCGCAACGTTTGCTGGGCAGAGGGCCTCCGCCCATATGGGCGCTCCGTAGAGCGCCTTGGAGCGCACCACTCCGTCGTAGAGACGGCGGCAGGCAGACCCCGGGCCTCCGCTGTTGGGCAGCAACCGCGAGAGCATTCCGGCAAACGCCAGCAGCTTCGGTGCCAGCTGCCGGAAATGCTCCGCAAACCGCCACCGACTGTCGAGAACCAGCCCGAGGTATTTCAAACTGGTCCCGACAGCGATGGAGGTGCCGCCCACCACAATTGACCTATCTCGAGGCGGCGTCTGCCGAGGCCCATGAAAGAATAGGGCCTCGGACTTTTCGAGGGCCACCTTCAAACCTAGTGCCCCGATGCGACGCACGACATGGGCGACGCCTGCCGTAGCGAGGACGGAGGCGTCGCGAAACGTCGGGGCCCGCGCGGTGACTAGGGTGTCGTCGGCGTAACAAAGTACACCGACTCCCCGAAGATTAGCACCGCGCAGGACCCAATCATAACCTACGTTCCACAGGAGCGGCCCGAGGACCGACCCCTGTGGAACGCCACAAGACATGCCCCTGCGGACCACCTCGCTTTGGGCCGGATAGATGATGACCCGGTCCACGAAGTAGTCCGCAAGGACGCGCCTGAGGTACCACGGGACGTTGTGATACCTCAGCGCCTCGGCGATAGTTTCCCAGGGGAGGGTGTTGAAGGCGTTGGCTATGTCCAGCGACACAGCCAACAACACCTCTCCCCCGGCGACCGCTTCGTCGACGCTGCCCCGCAGTCGGGATATGGCGTCGAGGGTTGACCTCCCGCGACGGAAGCCGAACTGGCCGTCACTTAAGTTGGGCCCCGCCCCCTCCAGGTGGCCGACGAGACGCGCAGCGAGCACCCGCTCAAACAGCTTGCACATCTCGTCGAGCAAAACGATGGGGCGGTAGGCCGACGGCGAGTCGACTGGGCGCCCGTGCTTTTTAAGAAGCACAAGCTTCCCAGTCTTCCATCGTCGCGGGACTCTCCCCGACGCCAAACACTCGGACATGAGGGACAGCGTCTCCTCCTCTAGTGCCGGCATGACTGTGGCAATAACCTTCCCAGGGACGCCGTCCGGGCCCGGGGCGCGGTTCCTGGACCTGAGTGCCAGGATCGCAGCCCCTAACTCGGCCTCGGACACGGGAGGTATTGCCCCTTCGTCTGCCGGCACCCGGCTCGGTGTTGCCATCCGCGGTGGGACCCACTCCTCCCTCGCAGGGAAGAGGGAACTGACTACTCGGTGGAGGAGGCTCGGCTCGAGAGTCCTTGTGAGAGGAGGCGCCCAAGGCCGGAGCTTCTGGCTCACGGTCTTGTACGGACGCCCCCATGGATCTCGATTGAGACTCTCGAGCCACTCCTTCCAGGCCTCCTCCTTGGCGGCTTTGACCGCCGAGCTAAGGGCCTCACGGGCGGCCCGGTACGCGGCGTGCAGCTGTTCTTCTCGGGCGAGGTCTCTCACGGCCCGCCTTCGGCACCGGTAGTACTGCCTCTGGGCTGCGTCACTAGCTGTACGCAGCCCGGCTAGGTGGGGACGCCACCAGTACACCGATTTCCGAGGCGGGATAGGCCTCGCCCTTTGCATCGCCGCGTCGCAGACGCGAGTCAGCGCTCCAGCGAGCCGCTCGCATCTCGAGTCTGCGTCCAGTCCACTGTCGCCCGCAGCCCATCGCTCGACGATAGCCGCCTCTCGGGCCAGTTCCTTGTCCAGTGTGGTGAGTCGCCACCGCGGACCTTCTCCTACCAAGGGACGGTCGAGGTCGACTCGAGCCGCCAAGGCGGCAGGGACGACGTCGAACCGGATGTACCGGTGGTCCGACGCGGTCTCCACCCCCTCAACGACCCGCCAGTTGCCGATCCGTCGGGCCAGGCCAGAACTGGCGAACGACAGATCGACGATCGACCTACCCTGCGGCCGCACTAGGGTGTGGACCGCCCCTTGGTTCAGCAACACCAAGCCTTGGGACACCGCCCATTCCTCCAACATCTCCCCCCGGGCATCGGTCGCCGGAGATCCCCACGCCCGAGAGTGAGCGTTGAAATCTCCGGCCACCACGGCCGGGGTGGGGTGCACTTCCGCCAGCAGGGCACCGACCTCAGCGAGCAGCTGCTCAAACTCGGCGATGCTCCTACTGGGGGGCCAGTACACCCCAATCACTGCAGCGCCGCCCAGCGTGACGAGGACGCAACCTCGACCCCTCTGCACTCTTTCGAAGGGGGGAGCCGTTCGCTGGGCGACGATAGCCACCAAGCCGTTGTGGTCGCTGGCCCAGTTAGGGGTTTCGCGCACGTAGTACGGCTCGGCGACCACTGCCAGTGTCGTCTGCCACTGCGCCATGGATTGGGCCAAAAGGTCCTGGGCCGTGACGCAGTGGTTGACGTTGGCCTGCAGAATGGAGATGTGGGCCATTATTGATGGGCGGTGTCCATTTCCTCCACTATGGGCTGCTGGGTGGGGGAGGGCGTAGTGTTAGCCCCACCTGCGGCTCTCCTTTTAGGACGGCCTCTGCTACGGGAGGCCGCCTTGCACTCACCCGACCCCAATTTGTGGCCAGACGATGCACCTTCCGCCGCACAGACGGGGCACTTGGGCTCCGCGGTGCAGGTGGCCGACTTATGGCCCGCCTGCCCACAGCGGAAGCAGAGTGCACTGCGGTCAATGCCCGCAGTACACCTCACCCCAACATGCCCCGGCTCCAGGCAGCGGAAGCACCGCGCCGGCCTGGGCTCCAGGGTGGTCAACCTAACCACTGACCACCCGATCACAATGCGGCGTCCGTCGGTTAGTAATTTGGCCGCGTCAACCGGGCACCGCAGCCAGGCAGAGCCCTGTCGGCCAGATGGGCGCTGGATGTCGCCCACCTTTATGGAGCTGGCAGAGCAGCCCCCCTCTGCCGCCAGCGACGCCGCTACGGTCTCCTTGGAGGCCGAGTCGCTCAGACCAGAGATGCGTAGCTCCACGCACCTCTCTGGTCTAGCGACGCGGACCTCCTCCAGCACTTCTTTCAATTTTGTGGCCAAGGCGTCGGCCTTCTGCGCTCTGTCAGCGCCGGCCACCTCCAGTATGCGACCTCCAGTCACGGCGGGACGGAGGCGGAGGCCGTCGATGCCGAGGGCCTTGAGGTCGATTGACCTCTCGGCCTTGGCGAGCACCTCTCCGTAGGTCACCCCCTGCTCCGCGGCGCCCGGCTGCAGCGTTAGGGTGACCGCTGCGGTCTTAGGTGCTCGCAATTTGCGAGGCCTACGGGCGCCACGTTTCCCGCTGCTAGTGGCCGGCGCTACTGGAGCTGGCTGGGCTGGTACTGGCTTTGGCGCTTTTGGGCGCGCCGCCACTGTGCTCCACGACGTTGGCGCTGGGGCCGACTGGGGGGTCAGCGAGGGTGGCTGAGATAGCTGTCGCGCCTGGCGGGCAGCTTCTGCCTCCCTCGCCGCGGCCGTCTTCTTCTTTGGCCTCTTCTTCTTGGCGGCCTTACCTCCTGGAGGAGTGGGGCGCAATGCCTCCTCCGCCTGCCCATCAGGCGTTGGAGGAGACAGAGGAAGAGGTGGCGAGGGAGGGAGGGACGAGATCGTGGGTTGGCGCTCGGGCTCCATAGCCAGGCGGGCGGCATTACGGATGTCCGCCTGGAGAGGTGGGCGGATGCGGGTCTCGGGCAGCAGGCGGTCCTGGATGCCCGCGATGCGCGCATCGACCAGGAATGCGATCTCTTCGCGACTCATCGCGGGCGGCGCAGTCTCCGCCTGCCGCTTCCAGGCCCGCATTTCGGCCCGCACGACAGCCAGCTCGGTCTGGAGCTGGGCCACCTCCTCAGACTGCGTGCGGGACCTCAGCACACGCACGTGCTCCAGGATGGAGCTACATGCCTGCTTAAGGTCCCGCACGTACTGGCCCTTTAGATTGGAGCTCTTGGTGGCGATGGATTGTACCATCGCCACCGCTGCCTCGATGGAGCCCGACAGCTGCTCCGCGCTGAGGGGCTGGGTCACTGTATCTGCCACTCCTACACGTGACAACGGGCTAGGTTGCGGCTTTGGGCTAGGGGACTCCCGGAGGTAGAGAGCCCTCCTCCGCTGCTGCTCCGCGAGCTCCTCCTCAGCCCGGTGCTCCAGATCCCTCTCTTTGGCCACGGCTAACTCGGCCTTCGCCTTGGCCAAGTAGGCATAGTGGGCCTTGCTCTTCTTAGCGCTTTCGTCCAACTCTGCCTCCGTGGCAGAGTTGGAGCGCTTGCGCCACAGTCTCCCCATTACTGGGGAGGATGGGCGAGACACACTAAATTCGGCCGAAGCGTCCAGGCGCTCCAGGACGACGACCGCCTCCGCGCGGGGCACAGAAGCCGCAGGGCTTCCTAGCTCCACCTCCATGGTGGATGGAGGAGATTGGTCCGCAGACAAGGCAGATGGAGCTGCCGCAATCTCCTCGCAGTCCTGAAAAGGACTTTTACTGACAGACGGAGCTGCCACCACCGCTGAGTCCTGAAAAGGACTGTTGGAGGAGGAGGCAGAGGGATTTGCCACCATCTCCTCCAAGTCCTTAAAAGGACTGTTAGCTATTTTGGCGCGTGTTAGCATCGCTTAAAACAACAACAATAGTGAGAATCGCAAAAGAATTTGCCCGCAAGTGTCGAGTTCGAGATTTAGTCACCCGCCTGCCACTCCGTTACGGTGGTCAGGACGGGGTCCAGGGCGAACGACGAGGACGTACTCAGAACTCACTTGGGGCTCGCCCCAGGTTAGGTTAGGTTAGGTTAGGTTAGGTTAGGTTAGGTTAGGTTAGGTTAGGTTAGGTTAGGTTAGGTTAGGTTAGGTTAGGTTAGGTTAGGTTAGGTTAGGTTAGGTTAGGTTAGGTTAGGTTAGGTTAGGTTAGGTTAGGTTAGGTTAGGTTAGGTTAGGTTAGGTTAGGTTAGGTTAGGTTAGGTTAGGTTAGGTTAGGTTAGGTTAGGTTAGGTTAGGTTAGGTTAGGTTAGGTTAGGTTAGGTTAGGTTAGGTTAGGTTAGGTTAGGTTAGGTTAGGTTAGGTTAGGTTAGGTTAGGTTAGGTTAGGTTAGGTTAGGTTAGGTTAGGTTAGGTTAGGTTAGGTTAGGTTAGGTTAGGTTAGGTTAGGTTAGGTTAGGTTAGGTTAGGTTAGGTTAGGTTAGGTTAGGTTAGGTTAGGTTAGGTTAGGTTAGGTTAGGTTAGGTTAGGTTAGGTTAGGTTAGGTTAGGTTAGGTTAGGTTAGGTTAGGTTAGGTTAGGTTAGGTTAGGTTAGGTTAGGTTAGGTTAGGTTAGGTTAGGTTAGGTTAGGTTAGGTTAGGTTAGGTTAGGTTAGGTTAGGTTAGGTTAGGTTAGGTTAGGTTAGGTTAGGTTAGGTTAGGTTAGGTTAGGTTAGGTTAGGTTAGGTTAGGTTAGGTTAGGTTAGGTTAGGTTAGGTTAGGTTAGGTTAGGTTAGGTTAGGTTAGGTTAGGTTAGGTTAGGTTAGGTTAGGTTAGGTTAGGTTAGGTTAGGTTAGGTTAGGTTAGGTTAGGTTAGGTTAGGTTAGGTTAGGTTAGGTTAGGTTAGGTTAGGTTAGGTTAGGTTAGGTTAGGTTAGGTTTTTTTTTTTTTTTTTTTTTTTTTTTTTTTTTTTTTTTTTTTTTTTTTTTTTTTTTTTTTTTTTTTTTTTTTTTTTTTTTTTCTTACACCTCCGGCACGAAGCGGGAGCCTACTCTGAACGATGCTGAATTAATTAACTGGGCTATCTATTCGTTTCTTAAAACCCACTCAGGGTTAGCAGCTTTAACTATCTCTACTTGTTTTTTTTTTTTTTTTTTTTATTTGTCTTAAATATCTCGCATTCATTCCTGTCCTCTAGTAACATACAAGTTCTCGCTAGTATACCTCTCGTACTTTCACGCCATACCTTTCATACTTGGGATTTAGTGGGGGGGGGGGGGTGTTGTGTGGTATATATTTTTTCTTTATTGATTTCTTAAATTTTTCAGCTTTCTTATATCTACGTACACTAATATATAATATGTTTGTGCTACTTATTTAATCTAATACTAATCTTATTTCTATTTATATTTATACATTATGTAATAATCTGGCCTTATTTGTTCTCTCAATATTTTGTGACACTATGTGATATTCACAAAATATCCATAAGTGACAACATTACACTGCATTTCTTTTGTTCACAATTTTTACAATTTTTTCCCAGTATTCCAGGAAGTATTCTCTGTATTTTTTATTCAGTAAGAGAGGTAAGTTGTTTTTAACTATTTTAATTCCTATTGTTTGCTCTAAATTGTATCGATCCCTTGCGTGGATCGGGCAGTCCACGACAAGGTGAAGGACCGTCTCATTCACTCCTGGCTGGCAGGCGCATGATGGGTCCTCCTTACACTTGAAACGAGCCAAGTATTCGGAGAGCCCACCATGCCCTGTCAGCAGCTGAGTGGTCGTACTGGCGACCCCCATTTTGCGGACGATGCTGTACGCCGCCACCGCGCATGGGAAGAAAAGCTTGGTCACGGAAGCAGTTTCGCCCAGCCTGTACCGCTCGTTCCACTCGCCAAGCGAGATCTGACGCAGACCTCGCTTCACGAATGAGACGGGGCACAGGCCGTAATGTGGCGCCCGCTTCGACCGCAGAGCCGCCTCCTTGGCGAGCTCATCAGCTCGCTCATTGCCCTCCAACCCTGCGTGGGCCTTGACCCAGAACAAGGAGATTTCCTTGCCCTGGGTCAAGCCCCGCTTGATGTTAAGCCTGGCCTCAACCGCCAGTGGGTGGAGGGCACGATGGTTCGTCACCGTTTGGAGTGCGGCTCTGCTGTCGCTGAGAACGCCGAACGTGGCCGCGCCGCGTTTAAGGACCTCACTGGTCGCTTTGCATATGGCCAAGAGCTCGGCCTGGTAGACGGTGCAGTGCGGTGCGAGAGCAAGTTTGAGGGTCTTAGCTTCGGCCCCGTTATGCCAAATGGATAACGCAGCGCCGACACGACCCTCAATCTTGCTCCCGTCCGTGAAGATGCGCACCTCAATGCTGTTGGTGCGCTGATATTGATCCTCGTCTACCAGACTGGTGAACTCCAGGTTCATATGCTCCGCGGGGTGAGGTGCTTTAATGGCCGGAGCCATCCGTTCGATCTCTCTGTCTCCCAACCATGACTGGAACACTCCTCTCTTGGCCTCGTATAACGAGGCCACCTCGCGAACTCTGAGGTCCAGAGGGAGCATTCCAGCCAGGATCAGACCCGAGTGCAGGGAGACCGTCCGGTAGCTTTTACACAGTTTTTGAGCGAATCCGCGCTGCACCACGTTCAACTGCTTCCGTATCCCAAGCTTGTCCACCGCCGCGCCCCAACTGGCTGCCGCGTACAGCACCGTCGGCTCCACAGCCGCGGTATAGATGGTCCGGATCACCTCGGGATGAAGTCCCCAGCTGATCCGGGCCATCCTCGCTAGTTTGTGGTATATCGCGATCGCTTTCTTGCATACGTTTGAGACGTGTGTGTTGAAGGTGAGTTGGTGGTCAATGGTGAGTCCCAGGATTTTGATTTGTTCAGACAATCCAATGTCTATCCCGCCCATGCTGAGGCGTGGGGCATCGTACTTCAGCTTCCGCGTTATTACCATCGCACAAGTTTTGTGCGGTGCGAATTTCAGCTTCGTTCGGATGCCCCATTCCCGCACATGCTCGAGAGAGGCATTGGCTTGTCTCTCAATCTCCAGGGCGGTGTCCCCATCAAACACCAGCACCACGTCGTCCGCGAAAGCCTGAACGTGCACTGACCTACTCACTAACTGATGCAGCAAGGGATCCAACAATAAGTTCCACAGTAAGGGTCCGCCAATGGAGCCCTGGACGCACCCCTTCTCCGTGGAGCGTCTGCACTCCTCGCCCGCATACCTAACCCTTACCTCCCTGTCGCTAAGGTAGCTACTGATGACCCGCCTCAAATTCGCCGGACACTTTTCCTCCGCCAGTCTCACTTTGATGGCTGGCCACCATGCGCTATCGAAGGCGCCCTCTATGTCCAGTGACACCATAAGGACTATTCTTTTTTCATCAAGTTTAGCCCTTATGTGACTTATAAGGTCATAGAGGGCGTCTTCGGTGCCTTTCTGTGGCATAAAGCCATACTGGCGGGGGCTAATCCTCGGCAATAGATAGAAGTTGAGCCGGGCCACCAGCATCCTCTCGTACACCTTCCCCAAGACGGGCAGTAGACCAATAGGTCTGTACGACTTGGGAACGGTGTACGAGTCCTTTCCTATGCCACCACCACGGCCTCCTTCCATATCTTAGGAAAGTAACCGTGGTGAAGGCATTGATTCAGCAGCTTCAGGAAGAATAAGGGGTCGGCCCTGACGGCGTGGGTGCAGATGTCGGCAGTAAAGCCATCCGCCCCCGGAGCCTTCTTGGGATTAAACTTATGAAGGGCATCGAAGAGTTCATTAATCGTAAAAGGTGGGTCATCGTTATGATGACCCGTATCCTCGTCTAACATTTTTGCTTTTTCTCGTACTCTTCGGTGCCCCTCATCGTCCTCACCCTCCCGGTCAACCGGATAGAAGGTTCGGGCGAGTAATTCGGCCGAACCTTTCGCGTCCAGGAATGAACCATTGACGGAAAGCAGAGTGTCCTCTTCCCTTACTGTGGCCCTTCCTATCACTCGGTATATCCCCTCCCAGAGTCCCTCCCTGTCCTGCTTTCCGCAGAAATTCTTCCAGCTTTCGACCTGTGCCTTTTTTACCTCACTTTCATACATCTCCTTTCTTTCCAGGTACTGCCCTATAACAAAAGCTCTGCGGACCGGCGCTGCGTTCCTGATGCGACGCTTGTAGGTGACCATGACCTTTCTTAATTTAGCGAGTTCTTCAGACCACCACGGCGCAGCGATCAACCCCCCCTGTCTTTTGACTGGGACGCTTTCTCTGCACGCGTCCTCGACTGCCCTCGTATACGCTTCGACTAGGACATCCATCTGGTTGTGGTGTCTCATTTCGTCTATCGCTATATCCGAGAGCAGTCGAGTCATATTGGCTTTGAAAGCGTCCCAGTTGGCCTTGCGGGTGTTATAAATGCGCGTTGTACGCTGGATGTGCGTGCCTTTGGCCTTTACCAGGTTGAGGTTGAACACTATGCCGTTGTGGTCCGACCCCGGTGCTAGGCTGGTATCGACCTTCCAAGCGTCGACCCAGGCGAGCGCACTGCTCGTGCATGCCGTTACGTCCACAAAGCTGCAGTACCTCCTTCCGCCTCTCACAGTATCGAAAGTCGGAATGTTTCCACTATTCAGGACATGGAGGTCCATCTCAGCGAGGACCCCTCTCAGTAGCTCGCCTCTGCTGTCTTCGAACGAGTGACCCCACCAGGTGCTCTTCGCATTGGCATCTCCCCCAAAAACAACAAGCTGGGAATCTAAACTTCGCCTCACCTCTTTAAGGCGCTCTAAGTAGGGCCCCAGTGGTGCTGGTCTCGGTTCAAAGTAGAAGGACACCAGCGTGATCGTCCAGGCACTGGTCCGGATCCCCACCACAATGATGTTGTCGGTGGTGAGTTGCGGGTACTGTACAACATCCAGAGTTGGATCGAAGACGGCAATGGCCGCCTTCACAGTCCCTCCTCCTTGCCCAGTGTTCTGGAAGACCCTGACGCCCTGGTATGACTTCATCCTTGATGAGTTTCCTACGTAGGGCTCTTGTATTAGAGCGACCGTGGCTTTGCGCCTCGAGGCTTCGAGTATGAAGTCTTCGATTGCCAGCTTCTTCCTTTTGAGGTTTGCCTGCAGCACTCTGTATGGGATCGTGTTCCCCGGGACAACATTAGCATCGGTACTGAGTGGTGGACCTCGCTATAATATCCCACCTCTGGCGTACAGGACACAAATCGCTGTACACGGCGTGCGCTGTGCCGCTCAGCTTCTCCCGTTGGCAGTTACAACAGGTAGGCTCTGCACCAGCAGCGTAGTCTGGGCACTCGGCTCTCAAATGGAGCCCCCCACAGTGACTACATTTGGGTTCCGTACTGGTGCAGAACCTCCTGGTGTGTCCATACCCAAGGCACAAGGAGCACTGCACAAGAGGAGATTGATCTGCAACCCTAATTGGTTGCAGGTCTACGTGCAGTCTCCCTGCTTCCAGGGCACGGGTCCACACCTCCGGGGAGACCCTGAGCACCACATGGCTGGTGTGTGGGTTCCGTGCAGTCTTCCTGTAGAGCACTGACATGCGGATCTGCTCTGGGGTCAGCCCTCGGAACACATTATGGTTCCGAGACCTTAAAACCTTTAACAGATCCTCGTCGCTGTGAGCTCTAAGGACGCTATATAAGATTAGGAGCGGATCCTTGTTAGGTATATGCTCCACGGCCACGTTTTTTATTTTCGCCCCAAGCTGCTCTTGCGCCCTCTTTCTTTCATCGTCAGTCTTGTAACCTATTATAACCTTTCTATCCTTCGCCTTTCTTACCTTCTCAACCATGACCCATCCTTCATCTTCATTTGCCACTTTCTGCAGTCTCTCAATCACTTGCTCACTGGTTTCCTCTTCATTCTTCGACGTGATGACTATGGAGTGCAGCGTCGCCCGCTCCGGGGGCCGCGCCCCCGTGCGACCCGACGCTACACTCGCATACGTCGCCGTCCCTTTCCTTTCTCTTTCTTTCTCCCTTTCATCCTGTCTTTCCATTCTCTCTTTTATTTCATTCATCATTCTTCCGTTCTCTTTCAAAAGCCTTCCATTCTCCTCAATTTTCCTCAGAATCTCCTTGCTGCTATCAGTTTTAAGAGTTGGGGCGACAGGAGCCAATGTCTCCGGCGTCCCAACTTCTCGCCTTAATTGTCCCCTCAGTTCGTCCTCATACTCCCTTATATATTTTTGGAGGCCATTGGCCATCTCCTCTATTTTCGCCCGGATTTCTCTCTTTAAGTTTCCAGAGATAGTGAGTTGGTCTTTTATTGTTTTGCAATTGCGCATGGCGCTCTCGTAGCGTCCCCTTTTTAATGGTTCAGGTGATGGGGATGGGCTCACCGGTTTCTTTTTAGCGCCTAAGCGAGCGAATGATACCACCTTGGCATCTTTTGATCGTTGACCCATCACGGGGGTTTCCAGCTTGTTAATGCTGTCTTTTACCAGACCCACTGGGCTCGTGTCTACCACGTGTTTTATAGGGGACGATGTGATCCTAGCATTGGAGGGTCCCGACATGTTAACTGGCGTTCTTGTGGTTGCCATTCTGCTAGAGGTGCGCGTACAGTGGTAAAATTAATATAATGTAAACAGATGTAAAAATGTAAAAAGATGTAAAATAAAAGTCAGATTCCAATAATTTTAGACGAAATAATTAAATAATTTGCAGTAAATATTATAACTATGCAGTACTAACTCAGGCCCGCGGCTTATTGTGGCGTCAGGTGCAAGACCGGGCAACGTCCCAGAGGTGTCGTGTTATGTGTATGTGATGTGAAGTGTTGTGATGTGTAGGTGTTATGTAGGAGTGCGTGAGTGTGTGTAACCTGGAAGTGTTCTGTGGTGTTCGTGGGATGTACGTATGCAAGGCCCGATGCGATCGCGATATTGCTGCAATTGCAGCTGTCAACCGCTTGTCACAAATATAAATGCAATAAAGTAGAATAAAATATAAAAATGTAAAACAATATTAAATTATAAATATTATAGATGGTAGAGCTGACTCTACCTGTCCAATGTAGCACAGCTACGAGTCTATCGAGCGGTAGAACAATAGAATTCTACCCGTCTGTAGTAGCACTGCTACTTGTCTACAATATATATGTTATAACGTCTAAATTTAGGTAGTTGAAATTAATAAAAATTATAAATTAATACTAGTTGTCCGCCAATTGGGTAGAGTACCGTTAATTATGTACAAAATTAAAGTTTGGGCCTTATGGCTCCAAAAATGGTGACTCTACAATATTTATTCGTGGGGGCTCTACATAGAGTCCCCCCCCTGGGTCGCTCGGATAGAGCTCCCCGAGCCCTTCACAACGAGCCCAAACTCGACGGTCCCAGGCCCACCGGTTCGGAGATAGCAGGGCTCCGAAGTTATCGTGCAAATTTGCACGGTAATTCTAAAACCCCGATATCCCGAGAACCAACGGTCCGATCCGCTCGAGAGAGGTATCCCCGTAAAGGCCCCGACGAGATCTAGCCCGCGATGCCGGTTTTGGATCAAGTGGGCGGGGCCCACAAATTGACCCCCCAACTTTGTGGGGTCCAACCCCAACCCCACCAGGCAGGTGTGGGAAAGAGAGCCAAGCACCCCAGAGAAAACCAGGGTCCGCTACGACCACTGGTTCCCGAGATACACGAATTTATAGAAATCCAAGATGGCGGATTCCTCGAACTTTAAACTCGTGTATCTCCGGTCTCAGGTGTCCCAGCGATCCCAGAAAAGTTTCTCCCTGGTTCGCTCGACTTCCTCTACCACCCTGGTATGCTAAAAATAAAAAAGAAAATTGGGAAATTTTCCGGGAAAATTTTTCCCTGATTTTCCCAAAAAGAGTGGGGTAGGGTAGATGGCCCTTCGTTGACGTCTCCAGTCAAAATCCGGTCTTTCTACGACCACCGGCTGCGGAGCTACAGGTGTTTGAAATTTTTCAAAATGGCCGCGCGCGTCCAAGGTCAAACTTTGACCGGCCGTAGCTCCTAAACCGTTGGCCGTAGGAAGCCCAAAATCGATTCCTGGGTTGGGCTGGACGTCTTCAGTCCTCCCAGGGTATCAAAAACGAATTTGGAGCAAATGGCTCCAAATCGAGCAAAAAGTGCTCCAACTTAAAATTTTCCCCCCGACACGAATACAAAAGAAAAAATTTTTACAATAGGACTTTCCAGTCCGGAGAAATCTGAGATTGAAAATTGCACGTACTTTGCACGTTAACCCCGGAATTTACGATTTCCGTTAATTTTGACGCTGGAAGGGGCTTGTTTGGGCTTAAACAGGTGTAGATGGCTTGTCTAAACCCAACCCCGTCGTCAAAACCAAAGAAAATCTACCCCTATTAAATTAATTTAGAAAAAAGAGTAAAAAATCGATTTCTCCGAGCCGGATGGACATAAAAATACACAAAAAATCTTAAAATTACCTTTAAATACAGTGCTATCCTATCGTATATACAAAAAATAAATTCTTTAATTTATCGTGCAAAAATGCACGATAAACTCCAAAAATTGGTTTTCCAATTACTGCTCACCGGAAAATCGCCGGAAAATTCTGAAAGTTTGTGAGCTTGTAGACAAAGCAAGCGCGCAACTTTTAGCAGTTGCAGAATCCTCTGTTTCACTCTGGTTCCGCTGCTATTGGTCGTCAAAGTTGCGATCTTCTAACTCAATTTAAAAAAGTTTCACCTGGCGAAAAATTCTGGTCTTTGCGGCAAAGTGGAGGTCTTGGTGAGGTCTTGAATCCTGCCAATTTTCAGCTTCCTCGGACAGCTGGAACTCGGAGCACGCCACCACGTGGAACTTGTTTTTTTGCCTTTTTCAGGGTTTTCCGGAATTTTCCGGCTGAAAAAGGCAAAGGCGGTAGATGGGGCTCAACGGCCCGCTGCCGAGGACACTTCGCACTTAGCGATCCGACGCTCACTCACTGAGTATATGCACACTTTAGGTTGTGTTAACCTCAAAAATTACGGTTTTTCCGTTGAATCGTCTCTGTCGATATCGTCCGGCTATTTTAAAAACTGCAGGCGGATGGGGGCCGCCGAGGCACAACTTTTGATATGCGGCACTTGATGATCGCGTCACAAAAACCCACTCAAACCAATTTTTAAAGACGGAGCACTTTGAAAAACGATCCGGTCAGCTCTAGGAGTGGCGGACGACTGTGGTTAGGTTAGGTTAGGTTAGGTTAGGTTAGGTTAGGTTAGGTTAGGTTAGGTTAGGTTAGGTTAGGTTAGGTTAGGTTAGGTTAGGTTAGGTTAGGTTAGGTTAGGTTAGGTTAGGTTAGGTTAGGTTAGGTTAGGTTAGGTTAGGTTAGGTTAGGTTAGGTTAGGTTAGGTTAGGTTAGGTTAGGTTAGGTTAGGTTAGGTTAGGTTAGGTTAGGTTAGGTTAGGTTAGGTTAGGTTAGGTTAGGTTAGGTTAGGTTAGGTTAGGTTAGGTTAGGTTAGGTTAGGTTAGGTTAGGTTAGGTTAGGTTAGGTTAGGTTAGGTTAGGTTAGGTTAGGTTAGGTTAGGTTAGGTTAGGTTAGGTTAGGTTAGGTTAGGTTAGGTTAGGTTAGGTTAGGTTAGGTTAGGTTAGGTTAGGTTAGGTTAGGTTAGGTTAGGTTAGGTTAGGTTAGGTTAGGTTAGGTTAGGTTAGGTTAGGTTAGGTTAGGTTAGGTTAGGTTAGGTTAGGTTAGGTTAGGTTAGGTTAGGTTAGGTTAGGTTAGGTTAGGTTAGGTTAGGTTAGGTTAGGTTAGGTTAGGTTAGGTTAGGTTAGGTTAGGTTAGGTTAGGTTAGGTTAGGTTAGGTTAGGTTAGGTTAGGTTAGGTTAGGTTAGGTTAGGTTAGGTTAGGTTAGGTTAGGTTAGGTTAGGTTAGGTTAGGTTAGGTTAGGTTAGGTTAGGTTAGGTTAGGTTAGGTTAGGTTAGGTTAGGTTAGGTTAGGTTAGGTTAGGTTAGGTTAGGTTAGGTTAGGTTAGGTTAGGTTAGGTTAGGTTAGGTTAGGTTAGGTTAGGTTAGGTTAGGTTAGGTTAGGTTAGGTTAGGTTAGGTTAGGTTAGGTTAGGTTAGGTTAGGTTAGGTTTTTTTTTTTTTTTTTTTTTTTTTTTTTTTTTTTTTTTTTTTTTTTTTTTCTCTGTACCTCCAATATTTTAATATTTTGGAGTCCTTAGCTACAGTTACTCTTTCATGCCAGTTCTCACTGATATGCTTCTCGCACTTTTATTCTGCATACTTTTTCTTTCTTTCATACATCTCTTTCGCACGACTACAGGTGGGATTACCTGCTATTCCTGCTAGCTAATTTTACTTTATTTTTATTTCTATTTTCTTATTTCAATAAGGTGGGGTAATAACGTACACATCTTTATGAATTATTTTTACAATTTTTCTTCTTCTTAAATATATGTTCTAATATTTACTTCCTTATTTGTACTTTTCTGCTACTACACATTTATATAATATATGTATTACTGTTACAATTA
The DNA here is from genome assembly GCA_963691645.1 of Pelosia muscerda. NCBI lineage: Eukaryota > Metazoa > Arthropoda > Insecta > Lepidoptera > Erebidae > Pelosia > Pelosia muscerda. Next base: position 20,948,338 of record OY829101.1, read on the forward strand.
CAACTGTTTATTTTACTTTAATCTTGTGATGTACAACAATAATTTCACATTATTTTGTCATCAGACTTTAATTTACCTTATTTCTATTAACAACTATTTTAACGATATTGACACAGTATTCCAAAAATGTATTTCTTTCCTTGCTGGCTATAATTTCATGTATGTTATCTATATTAATCTTTTGGTTCAGTTTTAATTTGTGCTCTACGTCGTATCTAGGTCTGTCAAAAATAGGGCACTCCATTATCAGGTGGGGGATTGTTTCGTCCACCGCCGGGTCACAGGCGCACGATGGGCTATCCTTGCACTTGAACCGCGTTAGATACTCGGAGAACCCACCGTGTCCTGTTAGTAATTGCGTCTGGTGAAAGTCGACGCCGATTTTCCTTATAATTCTGTACGCGTCCAGCGCGCTTGGGAAGAAGAGCTTTGTTATTGAGGCGGTCTCACCGGACATGTACCGCCGATTCCATTCACCAAGCGAGTCCAAGCGGATTGTTCGCTTGATGAAGGAAACCGGACAGCGATCATAATCCGGCGCCTTCCTCAATCCCAAAGCTGCCTCTTTTGCCAGTTGGTCAGCCCTCTCGTTCCCCTCCAACCCCACGTGTGCTTTAATCCAGAATAAATGCACAGATTTATTCTGATGAAATAAAGATCTAATGTTTTCTCTCGTTCCAACTGCTAAGGGATGGAGGCAACCGGGATTCGTGACCGTCTGGAGTGCCGCGGTAGAGTCACTGTAAATGCCGAAACTATTCGCCCCGTGTTTTTTGATTTCCCTTGTCGCCTCATATATGGCCAAGCCTTGTCGCCTCATATATGGCCAAGAGTTCCGCCTGGTAGACTGTACAGTAGGATGCCAGACTAAGCTTGCGGGCACGGGTCTCGGCTCCACCATTCCATATGGATATTGCCGCACCCACCCTGCCCTCAATTTTGCTGCCATCCGTGTAAATTTGCACTAAATTACCACGTGTCGCGTCGACCTGCTCGTTTGTCTCCAGGCTATGGAACTCCAGGCGCATATGGTCAGCGGGATGAGGATTCTCAATGGCCGAGGCCATCCGCTCGACCTCCCTCCCCCTCAATTCCGGGAGAGGTTCCCCCCTCCTGACCCTATACAGCAGCGCCGCTTCGCGGACGCGTAGGTCAAGAGGGAGTATCCCCGCCAAGAGTAGCGCTGAGTGGAGGGAGACCGTTCGGTAAGATTTGCAAATTTTTTGTGCAAAGCTGCGCTGAATGAAGTTCAGCCGCTTTTGTACCCCGAGTTTCTCGACCGCGGGTGCCCATGCACTGGCCCCGTACAGAACCATAGGTTCTACTGTTGCCGTATAAATGGTGTGGATTATTTCCGGATGGAGCCCCCAACTAGCCTTGGCCGCCCTAATTAGTTGTTTGTACATGTTGGTGACTTTTGTACACCTATTGGCAACGTGGGAGTTAAAAGTCAAGCCGCTGTCAATCGTGAGGCCCAGTATTTTAACCTCCTTCGCCATATTGATGTTCACACCGCCCATGCTTAGGCGCGGGGTGTCATACTTAAGCTTTCGCGTAATGAGCATAGCGTTTGTTTTCTGGGGAGCGAATTTGAGCTTATTTCTGGCACCCCACGCCCGAACATGGTCAAGTGTGGCATTCGCTTTCCGCTCGATCTCGGCGGCCGTGTCACCACAAAAAATAAGCACGACGTCGTCAGCAAAAGCCTGTACATATTCCCCTCTATTTACAAGGCTTTTAAGTAAGGGATCCAGGAGAAGATTCCAGAGAATCGGCCCACCTATAGAGCCTTGGACGCAGCCCTTTCTTGTTCCCTTACTGAATTCCTTGCCCGCGTACCTGACACAAACTCGTCGATCCTCAAGGTAGCTGTTAATAGTTCTTCTAAGGCCCTCCGGACATTCCTCTTCGACCAGCCGCATTTTAATGGCAGGCCACCAGGCGCTGTCGAAGGCGCCCTCTATATCCAGTGACACCAGTGTAATCATTTTTCTTTCGTCCAGCTGGGTTCGAATGTGCTGAACCAGGGTATAGAGGGCGTCCTCGCAGCTCCGCTGAGGCATAAATCCGTACTGGTGTAAACTAATACGTGGATGAAGATGATGTCGGAGCCTAGCCATTATCATCTTCTCCAGAATTTTCCCCAGTACCGGAAGGAGTCCAATGGGCCTATATGATTTCGGAAGAACGTAACTATCCTTTCCGGGTTTCCTAAGAGCTACGACTGTTGCCTCTTTCCACACCACTGGAAAGTAGTGGAGTCTGAGGCATTTATTGGCGAGGGCAAGGAACAGCGTTGGTTCATTTTTGATGGCGTGGCTACATATGTCGGCCGTAAAACCGTCAGCACCCGGAGCTTTTTTGGGATTAAAAGACTTGACCGCCGTCTCGAGTTCGAAAAGGGTGAACGGTGGGTCCTGCGGTTCACCACAGGGCTCCTCGCTCTCCCTCCTCGCGCTCTGCCTTACGCGGGTGTGTTCGTCCGAGTCCTCTTCTTCCAAATCCTCCGGGTAAAAGACATCGGCTAACAGCTTTACCGATTTCTCAGCGTTTAAAGCCACGCCATTCATCTCCAGGGGTACGTCTTCGACTCTCTTAGCGGTTCTGCCAATTACCCTGTAAATACCCTCCCACATCCCCTCCCTATCCTGTTTATTGCAAAACTCCTTCCAGCTCCTAATCTGAGCCTTTTTTGTCTCCGTCTCATACTTCTCTTTCCAATGCAGGTACTCCTCCACGACAAACGCCCGTCGGACTGGTGCCGCGCACCTTATCCGGCTCCTTCTGATTCTAACTTCTTTTTTCAGCTGCGCAAGTTCCTCGGACCACCACGGAATTCCTAGCTTCTGATCAGCACTTTTTCGAGGCATGGAAGCAGAGCAGGCCTGCGCAACGACATTGGTGAACGTGTTCACAGCATCCTCTAGCCTACTTCTGTCCACGATCTTCTCTACTTCCTCCACTATCAAGTTCTTTTCAATTTTCATCTGTGTCAATTTATTACCAAATAGTTCCCAATTCGCCTTTTTTGTGTTAAATATTCTAGTTGTCCTTTTAACATCTGCGCCTCTCGCTTTCTGAAGCCGGATTTCGAAGCTGATTCCGTTATGATCCGAGCTTGTAATGTGTTCCTCCACTCTCCAGTTCTCTACCAGTGATAGCACGTTGTCAGTGCACAGAGTAACATCCACATGACTGCGGAATGGCCTGCCTCCTCTTATCGTGTCAAAGGTCGGGGTGTTACCTACATTTAGAATGTGGAGACCCAGCTCGTCGATCAAACCCATGAAGAGTTCACCTCGGGCGTCCACCGCCACGCTACCCCACCACGTGTTCCAGGCATTGGCATCGCCACCCATTATAATCCTACCAAGTCCAGGCTCCTCCACTATGGTCTTCAGCTCTTGGGTGTAAGGGCCCAGTGGTTGTTCCGGCTCGAAATAATAAGAGACCAACGTGATTTTCCATGCCGTGGTCGAGAGTCCCACCACTACGACGTGATCCGTAGTGAGTCTAGGATATTGTATGACATCAATAGTACTGTCGAAGACTGCGATTGCCGCCTTGATGGAACCCTCGCCAGGGACATTGTTATAAAAAAGCCTCACACCGGGGTAATTCTTAATATTTCGACCCGTTCCAACATATGGCTCCTGAACCAACGCCGCTGTTACTTTACTTTTGGAGGCCTCCATCATGAGCTCGTCTGTAGCAAGCTGCTTTCTCATTACATTAGCCTGGAGCACGCGGTATGCCCGGGCCCCCGTCTCCACCTTAGCAGTATGCTACTGTGGACCGCGCCAATGCGTCCCATCGCCTGCGGACAGGACAATCCTCGCTGAATGCGTTGTGATCAGTGCGAGCTATTTTCGCTCTGGTGCAATTTTTGCACGTCGGTGTGACGCTCAACGCAAACAGCTCGCACTTTGCCTTTAAATGGGATCCCCCACAATGGCTGCAGGTGTCACTTTCCTCCGTGCAGTACCTCCTGGTGTGGCCATACGCCAAGCATCGGGAGCACTGCACAAGAGGTGACTGGTCTACGACTCGGACCCGTTGCAAGTCAACATGTAACGCACCTAGTCCCGCTGCTCTTCTCCAGATGGTCGGAGATACTGACAGGACTAGGTGGTTAGTGTGGGGGTTTCTGGTTTTCTTTTTATACTTAACCTGAATCCGGTCATCCTCCTTCCCGAGACCACCGAAAACGTCCCGGTTCTGCTTGCGGAGTGCGCTGAGTACCTCCTCATCCGAGTTTACACTCAGCACATCCTTCAGCATCACCAGGGGGTCTTTGTTTTTGATGTCCTCGACAATGAGCCGACCGGACTCAAGTTTTTCCCGCGCCTTGTCCCTGTCCGCAGACGTCGGGCACCCAAGAATAATTTTACGGTCCTTAGCACGTCGGACCCTTTCCACCTTAATCCATCCCTCCTTTGCGTCTACCGCCTTCCGAACCCTCTCCAGAACCTCATCCCCCGACTCTTCCTCCCTCTCCGACGAGACAATGATTGAGTGGAGAGCAGGTCTGTCAGGGCTTCGTGTAGGTGGAGATTTTGCGGCCATAGACGCATAGGTGGGATTTGTTAGTGCTGCGGTATTCTCCTGCAGTGCCATCTGCACTGCTTTCATCGCCTCAGCGTTCTGGTTTAGGAGCTTTGTGTGCTCCTCGATTTTGGCCGCGAGAGTGGCATACTCATGTTGGTCATGAGCTTTTGGTTGTTCGGCTGGTGGCTTATCCCCGGTAGACTCAGGTCTCGCCTCCAGTTGTTGCTTTACCAGCGCGAACAATCCTTTTAGTGCCTGCATGACACCCGATTTTATTTCACCCTTTAAGTTGCGCGACTCTCCCAAAAATTTCATGCCACTCTGCATGTACGCTTTGGCTTCTTCAAGCTTACTGGTGTATACCTTTGTACTTGGCACCTCAGGGCTAATGCTGAGTCTAGTGACAACTCTAGTTGACCCACTGCGCCCAGACAAAGGCGACACCAGCGCACTCCTGGCTGACTCGCCAGTGGATACTATTCCCCCAGTCCTCGACCCCGACGCGATCCTGCCAGGTCTATCTCCAGACCTGGCCCCCCCAAGCCCGGAGACGGGCAAAGTTACACCACGCCCAGATTCGGGTGAGGCTCTACTGACCCCCGCTCCGACCCCGCAGGACCTCGATCCAGGTGTTATTCGGCCGGTCTTGGCTTCAGCGGGTCCTCCCAGCCCCGACCCAGGCGCTGCCCCACCCGTTTCGGGCACCAATGCCTTCCGGGTTGTTGGCTTACCAACTTCCTCTACTCCCTGAAAAGTCTCCAGGCTTCGCCTGAAGGCAGACTGCTTCACCACAGTTCTGGCTAAATCGCCCTCTCCTATACCGTCGCCTTCCGCGACCTTTGTCACCGGAGTCCTAGGTGTGGCCATATCTTCACACGTTATGGCTTGTATAATAAAAAGTCTGGTGGTATGTAAAGGGTACCCCAGGTGTCGTTAGTGTTGGTGTGTCCTGTGTAGTTTTATGTGAAGTGTTATGTGTCTGTATGTGTATGTATGTATGTGTGTATGTGTGTATGTGTGTGTGTGTGTGTGTGTGTGTGTGTGTGTGTGTGTGCGTTTACGTTTGTATGTATGTGTGTATATTTAAAATAGGTTGCCAGATCACAGGCCAGCAAGGAAGTCACAAGTTTCTACTTAAGCCAAGATATATATATGTAGAGTCAAAGCACTCTTCACTTTGTCACGTGTAGCCCTGCTACTGTGTCATACGTTTTGTTGCCACTAGGGCACTAGTCAATAAACCAGTCAATAAAGTTTCTTAACTAAGCTTAACCTACAATATACTAAAACTTACTCAATATACTATAGTCATTAAGGCGACGGTCTAGAGTCCGTACGGGCGTCTGCCACTCTTGTAAATGAGCTCAGTATTACAACTTACAGTCTTCTAGAACAAAACCTGACTGCTCTATGTCGGTTCTTAAAATTAGCTCTATGTAGAGTCGCCGTAGGCAGCCCAATAGATAGAGCCCTCCGAGCCCACACTAACGATACCAAACACGAGGTATCTAGCCCCACCGGCTTGGCTACACCCCTATTTCAAAGTTCCGGTCCCAGGTTAGGTACCAGAAACCGGAAACTTCTATTTTGGTTTTCTCCACAACCAGTGGTCCCACACCCCCGTGAATGGGCTCGCCGTTGAGAGCTCGGCGAGATCTACCACCCCAAAGCGTTTTCAGGACCCGAAATGTTCAGGAACCGAAATCGCCCGAAAGCACTTTGGACGCCCAGGGAAACTCCACAGCGCCCCTACACTTGAAGTCCGGTCTTCCTACGACCTCCGGTTCGGGAGATATTCAGTTTTTAATTTTTTCAAGATGGCCGCCAAGCTGTCAAAGTTAAACTTTGAAGGCCTGCATCTCTCGTTCCAGTTGTCGTAGAAAGCCCGGGTTTTCGTCGTTCTGTTCCTCTCCACGTTCTCTACAACAGCCGCACCTCCCCTAGGTTCGTAAAAATTTACTCTCCTTTTGTAGAGTTATGTGTCTCAATCGACGACGCTCCCCCAGAGCTCCCGTCCACCCAAAACCCGGCTGAAATCGTACAACCGGTTCCGGAGCTACAGCAGTTTTAAAATTGAGCTGAAAATCAAGATGGCGTCCGCGCCCGGCGTGCAAATATTTCAACGGCTGTAGCTTCGGCCCCAAAAGTCGTAGACCCACCAAGCTTGGTATTTTCGGAACCCTCTCGACGAGCCCCGTCGATTGGCACCCTTAGTTTTCGCGCGATGTTTGCGAATTCGCACCCAAAATTTTCAAAATTCAAAATTTTCGCGCGCTTCCAACCAAAAAATCTAAAAATTTGTACAAATGTGCTATATTACCTAATGTAAGTACTGATATAATAAAAAAGGGGGGTCGTCGATCTCTTTTCCGAAATATTACT
>OY829102.1:0-12500 GCA_963691645.1 Pelosia muscerda
CTAACCTAACCTAACCTAACCTAACCTAACCTAACCTAACCTAACCTAACCTAACCTAACCTAACCTAACCTAACCTAACCTAACCTAACCTAACCTAACCTAACCTAACCTAACCTAACCTAACCTAACATAACCTAACCTAACCTAACCTAACCTAACCTAACCTAACCTAACCTAACCTAACCTAACCTAACCTAACCTAACCTAACCTAACCTAACCTAACCTAACCTAACCTAACCTAACCTAACCTAACCTAACCTAACCTAACCTAACCTAACCTAACCTAACCTAACCTAACCTAACCTAACCTAACCTAACCTAACCTAACCTAACCTAACCTAACCTAACCTAACCTAACCTAACCTAACCTAACCTAACCTAACCTAACCTAACCTAACCTAACCTAACCTAACCTAACCTAACCTAACCTAACCTAACCTAACCTAACCTAACCTAACCTAACCTAACCTAACCTAACCTAACCTAACCTAACCTAACCTAACCTAACCTAACCTAACCTAACCTAACCTAACCTAACCTAACCTAACCTAACCTAACCTAACCTAACCTAACCTAACCTAACCTAACCTAACCTAACCTAACCTAACCTAACCTAACCTAACCTAACCTAACCTAACCTAACCTAACCTAACCTAACCTAACCTAACCTAACCTAACCTAACCTAACCTAACCTAACCTAACCTAACCTAACCTAACCTAACCTAACCTAACCTAACCTAACCTAACCTAACCTAACCTAACCTAACCTAACCTAACCTAACCTAACCTAACCTAACCTAACCTAACCTAACCTAACCTAACCTAACCTAACCTAACCTAACCTAACCTAACCTAACCTAACCTAACCTAACCTAACCTAACCTAACCTAACCTAACCTAACCTAACCTAACCTAACCTAACCTAACCTAACCTAACCTAACCTAACCTAACCTAACCTAACCTAACCTAACCTAACCTAACCTAACCTAACCTAACCTAACCTAACCTAACCTAACCTAACCTAACCTAACCTAACCTAACCTAACCTAACCTAACCTAACCTAACCTAACCTAACCTAACCTAACCTAACCTAACCTAACCTAACCTAACCTAACCTAACCTAACCTAACCTAACCTAACCTAACCTAACCTAACCTAACCTAACCTAACCTAACCTAACCTAACCTAACCTAACCTAACCTAACCTAACCTAACCTAACCTAACCTAACCTAACCTAACCTAACCTAACCTAACCTAACCTAACCTAACCTAACCTAACCTAACCTAACCTAACCTAACCTAACCTAACCTAACCTAACCTAACCTAACCTAACCTAACCTAACCTAACCTAACCTAACCTAACCTAACCTAACCTAACCTAACCTAACCTAACCTAACCTAACCTAACCTAACCTAACCTAACCTAACCTAACCTAACCTAACCTAACCTAACCTAACCTAACCTAACCTAACCTAACCTAACCTAACCTAACCTAACCTAACCTAACCTAACCTAACCTAACCTAACCTAACCTAACCTAACCTAACCTAACCTAACCTAACCTAACCTAACCTAACCTAACCTAACCTAACCTAACCTAACCTAACCTAACCTAACCTAACCTAACCTAACCTAACCTAACCTAACCTAACCTAACCTAACCTAACCTAACCTAACCTAACCTAACCTAACCTAACCTAACCTAACCTAACCTAACCTAACCTAACCTAACCTAACCTAACCTAACCTAACCTAACCTAACCTAACCTAACCTAACCTAACCTAACCTAACCTAACCTAACCTAACCTAACCTAACCTAACCTAACCTAACCTAACCTAACCTAACCTAACCTAACCTAACCTAACCTAACCTAACCTAACCTAACCTAACCTAACCTAACCTAACCTAACCTAACCTAACCTAACCTAACCTAACCTAACCTAACCTAACCTAACCTAACCTAACCTAACCTAACCTAACCTAACCTAACCTAACCTAACCTAACCTAACCTAACCTAACCTAACCTAACCTAACCTAACCTAACCTAACCTAACCTAACCTAACCTAACCTAACCTAACCTAACCTAACCTAACCTAACCTAACCTAACCTAACCTAACCTAACCTAACCTAACCTAACCTAACCTAACCTAACCTAACCTAACCTAACCTAACCTAACCTAACCTAACCTAACCTAACCTAACCTAACCTAACCTAACCTAACCTAACCTAACCTAACCTAACCTAACCTAACCTAACCTAACCTAACCTAACCTAACCTAACCTAACCTAACCTAACCTAACCTAACCTAACCTAACCTAACCTAACCTAACCTAACCTAACCTAACCTAACCTAACCTAACCTAACCTAACCTAACCTAACCTAACCTAACCTAACCTAACCTAACCTAACCTAACCTAACCTAACCTAACCTAACCTAACCTAACCTAACCTAACCTAACCTAACCTAACCTAACCTAACCTAACCTAACCTAACCTAACCTAACCTAACCTAACCTAACCTAACCTAACCTAACCTAACCTAACCTAACCTAACCTAACCTAACCTAACCTAACCTAACCTAACCTAACCTAACCTAACCTAACCTAACCTAACCTAACCTAACCTAACCTAACCTAACCTAACCTAACCTAACCTAACCTAACCTAACCTAACCTAACCTAACCTAACCTAACCTAACCTAACCTAACCTAACCTAACCTAACCTAACCTAACCTAACCTAACCTAACCTAACCTAACCTAACCTAACCTAACCTAACCTAACCTAACCTAACCTAACCTAACCTAACCTAACCTAACCTAACCTAACCTAACCTAACCTAACCTAACCTAACCTAACCTAACCTAACCTAACCTAACCTAACCTAACCTAACCTAACCTAACCTAACCTAACCTAACCTAACCTAACCTAACCTAACCTAACCTAACCTAACCTAACCTAACCTAACCTAACCTAACCTAACCTAACCTAACCTAACCTAACCTAACCTAACCTAACCTAACCTAACCTAACCTAACCTAACCTAACCTAACCTAACCTAACCTAACCTAACCTAACCTAACCTAACCTAACCTAACCTAACCTAACCTAACCTAACCTAACCTAACCTAACCTAACCTAACCTAACCTAACCTAACCTAACCTAACCTAACCTAACCTAACCTAACCTAACCTAACCTAACCTAACCTAACCTAACCTAACCTAACCTAACCTAACCTAACCTAACCTAACCTAACCTAACCTAACCTAACCTAACCTAACCTAACCTAACCTAACCTAACCTAACCTAACCTAACCTAACCTAACCTAACCTAACCTAACCTAACCTAACCTAACCTAACCTAACCTAACCTAACCTAACCTAACCTAACCTAACCTAACCTAACCTAACCTAACCTAACCTAACCTAACCTAACCTAACCTAACCTAACCTAACCTAACCTAACCTAACCTAACCTAACCTAACCTAACCTAACCTAACCTAACCTAACCTAACCTAACCTAACCTAACCTAACCTAACCTAACCTAACCTAACCTAACCTAACCTAACCTAACCTAACCTAACCTAACCTAACCTAACCTAACCTAACCTAACCTAACCTAACCTAACCTAACCTAACCTAACCTAACCTAACCTAACCTAACCTAACCTAACCTAACCTAACCTAACCTAACCTAACCTAACCTAACCTAACCTAACCTAACCTAACCTAACCTAACCTAACCTAACCTAACCTAACCTAACCTAACCTAACCTAACCTAACCTAACCTAACCTAACCTAACCTAACCTAACCTAACCTAACCTAACCTAACCTAACCTAACCTAACCTAACCTAACCTAACCTAACCTAACCTAACCTAACCTAACCTAACCTAACCTAACCTAACCTAACCTAACCTAACCTAACCTAACCTAACCTAACCTAACCTAACCTAACCTAACCTAACCTAACCTAACCTAACCTAACCTAACCTAACCTAACCTAACCTAACCTAACCTAACCTAACCTAACCTAACCTAACCTAACCTAACCTAACCTAACCTAACCTAACCTAACCTAACCTAACCTAACCTAACCTAACCTAACCTAACCTAACCTAACCTAACCTAACCTAACCTAACCTAACCTAACCTAACCTAACCTAACCTAACCTAACCTAACCTAACCTAACCTAACCTAACCTAACCTAACCTAACCTAACCTAACCTAACCTAACCTAACCTAACCTAACCTAACCTAACCTAACCTAACCTAACCTAACCTAACCTAACCTAACCTAACCTAACCTAACCTAACCTAACCTAACCTAACCTAACCTAACCTAACCTAACCTAACCTAACCTAACCTAACCTAACCTAACCTAACCTAACCTAACCTAACCTAACCTAACCTAACCTAACCTAACCTAACCTAACCTAACCTAACCTAACCTAACCTAACCTAACCTAACCTAACCTAACCTAACCTAACCTAACCTAACCTAACCTAACCTAACCTAACCTAACCTAACCTAACCTAACCTAACCTAACCTAACCTAACCTAACCTAACCTAACCTAACCTAACCTAACCTAACCTAACCTAACCTAACCTAACCTAACCTAACCTAACCTAACCTAACCTAACCTAACCTAACCTAACCTAACCTAACCTAACCTAACCTAACCTAACCTAACCTAACCTAACCTAACCTAACCTAACCTAACCTAACCTAACCTAACCTAACCTAACCTAACCTAACCTAACCTAACCTAACCTAACCTAACCTAACCTAACCTAACCTAACCTAACCTAACCTAACCTAACCTAACCAGTCCCGCTGTGCGTGCCGTAGCGAGAACACCGTTTTTGAAGCGCTCCGCGTTCGAAAAATCGTTTAGATGGTCAAAGTTTCTAAAAGTATACAGTGTGACATATAGAAATCTGCGTAATCGCGAGACGAATCCAATAGTGAAAACCGCGTGGAAATCGGATGAGAATTGGGGGTTTTTTCCCGGGAAAACCCTCAACCTAGTGAGTGAACAACTTTCAAGTGCGTGCGCTGAGTGATTTGTCGCGGCGACCCAAGATTCTGAAACTGCAGCTTTGGGGGCTGGGACCTGGAGCTCAGTCCTGGAAAATTTGGGAATTTTCGGCCCAAGGACTTCGGAGCTACAGCCCTTTTTCCGGCGCACCACCCAAGGACGGAATCACCAGAGGGGGTTGCAGCAGGGGTTGCGACATATCAACAGAACCGGCTTGACGAGACCATCACGCCCCTGCCAGTCCCGTGTGGATCAGACCACCGGGACCGAAGATACAGCGCTCTAAAGGTGGGAAAATTTTTGAGAACTTTCAAAAATTTTTTAAAACCCGATTTCAAGTGACAACCCCAACTTTTTTGAATTTAATTAGACAGTGTATAAGCCTAGGAAGATAAGAAAAAAATTACAGACATTAGTGATAAAGTTAAACCCCCCAAAATCAGCAAAAAGTGCAGTGAACAGCTCGCGAATCTTCATCCCCGAGTTTCCAGGGTTCACCCTCCTTACGGGGGACAACCTGAAAGCTTAAAAGTTATATTATTTGGAAGGGCTTTTTACACCCTACAAATATATATACGGAAACCCAGGATCCAATTTGCCAAAAATTTGTAGCAGCCCATAGCATCATCTGGGTGACGAAAGGACGCCATCAAGGGGAAAATCAGACTTTTAAATTGGAAATCCAAAAATCTCGCGCAATCCTGGTTAAAAATAGGTTTTTATTGTGAAATATTATAGCTAAATAGTGTAAAATAATATATTTAGGGGTTGTGGACTAAAATACATGGGGGATATATTTTTAAAAAATTCTCAAAGTTAGAATAATTGTGTTTTTGACCGCCATAGCTAGCGTGAAGCGCACGCTGCGGAAATTTTTCGTTCCTGGAGTGGGGTGTGAGGAAAAACTGTGGAAATCAAAATCAAGGGGAACTTTAAGACCCCTGTGACCCAAATCAGGTATTCAATTCTGGGAAATCGTGAATCGCCTGAACAACTTTCTTTGCTAAACTTTCGGAAAAATTTCAACAAAATTCTAAATTCAAAATTTTTAAGGGGTAATATTTTGGAAACTAGGGGGGTTATAAAAAATTTAAAACCACAGGGGTCATTTTTTGGCGCAATTTAATTACTCTAAATTTTTTCAGATTTTTAATATCAAAATTAGGGGGGCACTTTTCCGAAATATAATTACGTAAACCACGTTCCTCGCATCACATTGGGAGCGGAAACTGCTCAGCGGATAATTATTTTATTGTGTTGAACTCCGATAATTATTTTATTATGACCATTATTGAATAAGATAATTATTTTATGTAGCGTAATGGGATAACTATTTAATTTTGTTGGGTTCAACACCGATAATTGTTTTATTATTAAAATTATTGCCATCATTGGACGGGATAATTATTTTATCCCCTATTACTGTATTAGTGGTCAAGTGCGAGCTGAAATTTATTAAATTGAATTAAGTTTTTATTTTGTATTTTTGTATTTTTTTTTGTATTTTCGTCGTATCTCGGAAACGGGGCGTCCTAGAGCAAAAAGGACAAAATTTTCCCCCCCCCCCGTACCCCCCCGGAGAAATCGGACACCCATACCGAATTTCGAGTTCCGGTTCCGGTTCCGGTTCCGGGAACGGAATCGACCGGGAGCTTTGGGCGCCTGCAACACGGGAACCCTTGCAGCCAGAGTGGGCGTGTTTGGGTTCATTGGAACGGGGCCGGCGGGGGCTATCCATTGGTCGCCATCTAGCGGCTCTATGTAGAGCCAAAAAATTTTTAAATTCCACTTCTTGGGCTTTTATTGTGGTTAGAGTGGGCGAGTTTGGGTTCATTGGAACGGGGCTGGTGAGACCCATCCATTGGTCGCCCAATTGCGACTCTACATAGAGTCTTCTTCTCCTCGCGCTTGGCCATCTATTGTTTATTGATTATTTTATTATTTTTTGAGTTATTGACATATTGCCTATTGGCCCATTCATTGTGTATATTTTAAATTTTTAATTTTTTTTTTAATTTTTAATTTTTATTGTGCATTTTAATTTTGACATTTTTTTTTATTTTTATTTGACCGCCTATTGGCACTATTGTTTTACTTTTAATTTTAACTTTTAATTTTTAATTTTTAATTTTTAAATTTTTAATTTAAATTTTTAATGTTGACATTTTTATATTTTTTTGACTGCTTATTGGCATTATAGTATTATTTGACTCTGTTGACTGTACGACTTACCTTATTGGGTAATTTTAACATAGGGTTATAGTCTTAGATTTTTAGTCATATTGACATATCGCCTATTGGCACATTTCTTGTAAATATATTGACATTTGTATTGACAGTCTTTTGACTTTATAGTATATGTTTTTATTTTTATTATCATTCATCAGGCGAATCTGCAGTTTAATTTATTGAATTATTAGGTACAGGCTAGGAGTAGGGCTTCTAACACCCACCTCTAGCCAGCGCCGGTCCGGAACATGGCTTGCATAGGGCGCTCACCCGACGTTACAAAACGCCCACCCACTATCTCGCAGGCTACGGTGACAAAAGCAAAGAAGGAGAGCAAGATAAGCAGAAGGATGATAGACGCTGGTGCGGGCACCAGCACCAAAACTGAGGCTGGTGCCAGCGCCAGCGGCCCGGAAAAGAGAAAGAGCGTGGGCGAGATAGTGGGGAAACTGGAGGGCCAGGGGTCAGGGCCTGAGCGACCCAATCGCGTGCTGAGGACCCCGCAAGGGGCCCCCAGAAAGTTGGAGTCGGATTTGGTCGCTCAGGCCAGGGCCCTAAAGCATAGGGTAGGCACGATACTGAAAGGGACCAAACTGAAGGAGACGACGAAGTTGGAGGTGGAGGAGATCGTCGACGAGCTATGCCAGCTGGTGGTCGAGGCATCGGAGGGCTCGTCGTCGCCCCCCCCCACCTCGGGAGAGAAGGGTAGGGAGAAGGTTAACGTAGATAGGGAGAACGAACGGGTGAGCGAGGGACCGGCGCCTAGTCTACAGGGCTTCAACAAATTATTAAAAGAGCATAGGGACCTGCTGACGTCTCACAAAGCCGAAATGGCCTCCCTGTCGGCGAAAATGGAAGAGGCAAGGGCGACTTTCGAGGGACACCACAACAACTTAGGACACCTAAAAGAGTTGGTCGAGGAGGCCAAGTTGACGGTCGCGGCGACGGTGGGACAAGCTCCCACCTACGCCGCGGTTCTGGCAAGGCCCAAAGTCTGTGGGCCAACATATTCTGTTGTGGTGTCCTCCGAAAACAACACCAGCGCCCAGGTTGTCGAAAACATCAAGAAGGCCTTAGATGCAACAAAAACAGGCATCAGGGTCGACAGGGTGAGGACAGTAAAAAATGGGCAAGTTGTCCTGAGTTGTGCCTCGGAGGCGGACCTGAGGAAGGCGAAAGAAAGAATGGCGATGAGCGAAAGGACGATGAATGTAAGGGAGGCCCCAGCGCGGAACCCATTAGTGGTTCTGCGCAATCTTCTGAGGTACAACTCAGACCAGGATATAGTGTCTGCCCTCCAGGTCCAGAACCGGCACCTGATGGATGGCCTATCAGCCACCGAGACCGCTGCAGTGGTGCGATACAGGAGGTCAGCGCGGAACGCTTTAGAGTGCCACGCTGTCCTCCAGGTCCACCCTAAATTATGGCAGCGCCTAATCGAGGCTGGTAAGGTCCACATTGACATCCAGCAGGTGCGGGTTGAGGACCAATCTCCTCTCTTGCAGTGCACGAGATGCCTTGCGTTCGGCCACGGCAGGGCCCGCTGCACGGAGGTCGCGGACCTCTGTGCGCATTGCGGGGGGCCGCACCGTAGAGCGGAGTGCCCGGCAGTGGCCGAGGGGAGTGGCCCCTCGTGCATAAACTGCGCTAGGGCGAAGTGTGGGGCTGGCGTTCACACGGTGTTCAGTGCGGACTGTCCGGTTAGGCAGAAATGGGACGCCATAAGTCGGCAAAATGTAGCGTATTGCTAAGGTGGCCGCGGGCGTCCCAAATACTGCCGACGGTACCGCACTGTACACCGTGGTGCAGGCGAACCTCCAGCGGAAGCAATTGGCCACTACGGAACTCATGATGGAGGCCCAGAGAAGGGGAGTGGATGTGGCTCTTATCCAAGAGCCATATGTGGGGGCCATCAAGGAGATGAAGGGGTACAGTGGGGTGAGGATATTCCAGTGCACAAATCGCGGTGGGGGCACTGTGAAGGCTGCTGTCGCGGTCTTCAACCGGGACATCAGCGTTCAACAGTTCCCCCACATGACCACCAACAATATCGTGGTGGTCCGCTTACGCACCAGTGCCTGGGATGTCCTCGCTGTATCATATTATTTGGAAGGAGAGGAAGCGATGGCCCCCTATTTGGAACACTTGGCCTCCATCATGAGGACTCTAGGTGGGTCAAGGCTCATCGTTGGAGGGGACGCTAACGCCAGAAACGTATGGTGGGGTGACCACACAACGAATAAGAGAGGAGAGGAGTTTTCCGCATTCGTAGAGGACGCTGGCCTCCACGTACTAAATCAGGGGTCTGCCCCCACGTTCGATACCGTGCGAGGGGGTAGACACTTCACGAGCTTTGTCGACGTGACTTGCTGCAGCGTGGACCTGCTCGCCTTGGTCGACGACTGGAGGGTAGTCAAGGACCTGACTTCGTCGGACCACAACGGAATAATGTTCAAAATTAAACTTCGCAGAGCGAAGGGTATCGCAGTGGAGCGGACGACCCGTGTGTATAACACCCGCAAAGCCAACTGGGAACACTTCTGCAGTAAGTTCAGCGAGGAGTGTAGGCTGAACCGGTTAACTGCAGAAGATATCCGGTCAGTTGACGATGCGGGTGTCCTGAATGACTTAGTCCGAAAACACACGAAGTCGGTGATGAAGGCGTGCGAAGCTGCGATGCCCAAGCTCCAGCGTCTCGGCAAATACAAAGTTCCGTGGTGGTCCGATGAGTTAGAGCAGATGAAGCGCTCGGTCGCGACCAAGAAGCGCAGAGTCCATTGGGCTTCGCAGTCGCGTCGACAGAGCGTCGTGGATGAGTACGTGGCGGCGAAGGCCCTCTACGAAAGCGAGGCGAAGGCAGCACAAATTAGGTCTTGGAAATCCTTTTGTGAGCGTCAGACCAAGGAAGGGGTATGGGAAGGGATTTATAGGGTAATTCGCAGGGCAGGCAAACTGGAGGAAGAACTGCCGCTCTCGCAGAATGGAGTTCCGGTCGGCCAGAGTGACTCTGCGCGTGTCCTGGCGGAAACCTTCTTCCCCAGCGACCATCAGCGTGACGACACAGACGAGCACCGCCGTATCAGGACCGAAGCCGAAATCCCGGTAAAGGTCCTGGTACATAATGATGATGAACCAGCCTTTACCGAGGAAGAGCTTCGGTCTGCGGTGCTCAGTTTCAACCCGAAAAAGGCCCCTGGGCCAGAGGGTTTCACGGCAGAGATATGCTCGCGGGCCATTCTGTTCGACACGGAGCTCCACCTAACGTTATATAACAGGTGCTTCGCACTCGGGTACTTCCCGAAGGACTGGAAGGAGGCGACCGTGGTAGCATTTCGCAAACCTGGGAAGTCGGACTACCAGGACCCACGGTCGTACAGACCCATAGGGCTGCTTCCGGTTATGGGGAAGATACTCGAAAAGATGGTGGTGCGACGACTCGGCCACCATCTAGCGCCGGCATTGTGTCCTCGCCAGTACGGCTTCACCGCACAGCGCAGCACCGAGGACGCCCTCTATGATCTGGTGAACCATATTCGTGGCGAAACCCGCAAGGGAAAACTCGTCACGATGGTTTCGCTGGACATAGAGGGCGCCTTCGACAGCGCCTGGTGGCCCGCGGTGAAGGTTGCGCTGGCGAGGGCCAATTGCCCACCACGACTCGACGCCATATTGCGAAGCTACCTGAGCGAGAGGCAGGTCACGGTAAGGTACGGGGGCGCTGAGCACACCAGGGAATGCAACAAAGGCTGCGTGCAGGGCTCCATAGGGGGACCCCAGCTCTGGAATCTCCTCATCGATCCGCTACTAGTTGGCCTGACCCGGAGAGGCGAGTACTGCCAGGCCTTCGCCGATGACGTAGTACTCGTCTTCTCCGGTGACACTGCAGCGGATATCGAACGCCGCGGCAATGCCGCGCTCCAATACGTGCGGGAGTGGGGTGTCATGAATAAGCTGAGGTTTGCACCGCACAAAACAAGTGCAATGGTGCTTACCAAGAAGCTTAAGTATGACACCCCACGCCTGAGCATGGGGGGCGTTGCCATTGCCGCGGTGGAGGAGATAAAGATCCTGGGGCTGTTGATAGACAGTAAGTTGACGTTCAACGCCCATGTTAAGAGTGTCTGTAGCAGGGCGTTGAACGTCTACAAGCGTGTGTCGGCAGCCGCCAGATCCAGCTGGGGGCTCCACCCGGAGGTGGTGCGTATAATTTATACGGCCACCGTGGAGCCCATTATCACGTATGCCGCTGCCGTTTGGGTGCCAGCTACACACAAGGTCGGAACGCGGAAGAGGTTGGAAGCCGTGCAGCGCGGATTCGCACAGAAGCTCTGCCGGGCGTATCGGACGGTGTCTCTGAATGCCGCTCTGGCTCTGTCTGGTCTCCTCCCCCTCGACATTCGTATAAGGGAAAATGCCGCCCTGTACGAGTGCCGGCGGGGGGTTGAGCGGCCGGAACTGGCGGATCGGCAGGTAGAGACACCGACTCCGTTCAGGTGCAGGCCCCACCCGGCCGACCATATGAGCCTGCAGTTCCTATGCCTGACGACCGCGGAGGAGGTCGCGCAGGTGGACGGTGCAGTGCGGTACTACACCGACGGGAGCAAGATTGATGGCAAGGTGGGGGCCGCCATTTCTATATGGAATGGCGAAACCGAAACCAAAGCCATCAAGCTTGCTCTGTCGCCGTACTGCACTGTCTACCAGGCGGAACTGCTGGCCATATGCAAGGCCACGGGGCTTGCCGCAAAGCACCGCGGAGCTTCTGCTATTTTAAGCGACTCTCGTTCGGCCCTAGAAACTGTCATAAACAGTCAGTCCCCGCATCCCCTGGCGGTGGAAGCCAGGGCGAACCTGCGTGAAGCATTGATCCATGGCGGGGAGGTGTCCCTGTACTGGATCAAAGCTCACGCAGGCTTAGCGGGGAACGAGAGGGCCGACGAGCTGGCGAAAGACGCGGCTCTCCGGTCCAAGGTCCGACCTGTGTACGACAGGGTGCCGGTGTCATTCGTCAAGCGTTTGATACGTAACCAGGCGCTTGGCGAGTGGAACCGGCGCTACCAGTCAGGGACGGTAGCCAGCGGCACAAAACTGTTCTTCCCTGACGTGTTCACCGCCTATAAGTTTGCCCTGAAAAGGGAACTTACGTATGAGACCACCCAGGTCCTCACGGGGCACGGTGCGTTCGCCGCGTACTTGTACCGAT
>OY829102.1:15000-22500 GCA_963691645.1 Pelosia muscerda
ACCTAACCTAACCTAACCTAACCTAACCTAACCTAACCTAACCTAACCTAACCTAACCTAACCTAACCTAACCTAACCTAACCTAACCTAACCTAACCTAACCTAACCTAACCTAACCTAACCTAACCTAACCTAACCTAACCTAACCTAACCTAACCTAACCTAACCTAACCTAACCTAACCTAACCTAACCTAACCTAACCTAACCTAACCTAACCTAACCTAACCTAACCTAACCTAACCTAACCTAACCTAACCTAACCTAACCTAACCTAACCTAACCTAACCTAACCTAACCTAACCTAACCTAACCTAACCTAACCTAACCTAACCTAACCTAACCTAACCTAACCTAACCTAACCTAACCTAACCTAACCTAACCTAACCTAACCTAACCTAACCTAACCTAACCTAACCTAACCTAACCTAACCTAACCTAACCTAACCTAACCTAACCTAACCTAACCTAACCTAACCTAACCTAACCTAACCTAACCTAACCTAACCTAACCTAACCTAACCTAACCTAACCTAACCTAACCTAACCTAACCTAACCTAACCTAACCTAACCTAACCTAACCTAACCTAACCTAACCTAACCTAACCTAACCTAACCTAACCTAACCTAACCTAACCTAACCTAACCTAACCTAACCTAACCTAACCTAACCTAACCTAACCTAACCTAACCTAACCTAACCTAACCTAACCTAACCTAACCTAACCTAACCTAACCTAACCTAACCTAACCTAACCTAACCTAACCTAACCTAACCTAACCTAACCTAACCTAACCTAACCTAACCTAACCTAACCTAACCTAACCTAACCTAACCTAACCTAACCTAACCTAACCTAACCTAACCTAACCTAACCTAACCTAACCTAACCTAACCTAACCTAACCTAACCTAACCTAACCTAACCTAACCTAACCTAACCTAACCTAACCTAACCTAACCTAACCTAACCTAACCTAACCTAACCTAACCTAACCTAACCTAACCTAACCTAACCTAACCTAACCTAACCTAACCTAACCTAACCTAACCTAACCTAACCTAACCTAACCTAACCTAACCTAACCTAACCTAACCTAACCTAACCTAACCTAACCTAACCTAACCTAACCTAACCTAACCTAACCTAACCTAACCTAACCTAACCTAACCTAACCTAACCTAACCTAACCTAACCTAACCTAACCTAACCTAACCTAACCTAACCTAACCTAACCTAACCTAACCTAACCTAACCTAACCTAACCTAACCTAACCTAACCTAACCTAACCTAACCTAACCTAACCTAACCTAACCTAACCTAACCTAACCTAACCTAACCTAACCTAACCTAACCTAACCTAACCTAACCTAACCTAACCTAACCTAACCTAACCTAACCTAACCTAACCTAACCTAACCTAACCTAACCTAACCTAACCTAACCTAACCTAACCTAACCTAACCTAACCTAACCTAACCTAACCTAACCTAACCTAACCTAACCTAACCTAACCTAACCTAACCTAACCTAACCTAACCTAACCTAACCTAACCTAACCTAACCTAACCTAACCTAACCTAACCTAACCTAACCTAACCTAACCTAACCTAACCTAACCTAACCTAACCTAACCTAACCTAACCTAACCTAACCTAACCTAACCTAACCTAACCTAACCTAACCTAACCTAACCTAACCTAACCTAACCTAACCTAACCTAACCTAACCTAACCTAACCTAACCTAACCTAACCTAACCTAACCTAACCTAACCTAACCTAACCTAACCTAACCTAACCTAACCTAACCTAACCTAACCTAACCTAACCTAACCTAACCTAACCTAACCTAACCTAACCTAACCTAACCTAACCTAACCTAACCTAACCTAACCTAACCTAACCTAACCTAACCTAACCTAACCTAACCTAACCTAACCTAACCTAACCTAACCTAACCTAACCTAACCTAACCTAACCTAACCTAACCTAACCTAACCTAACCTAACCTAACCTAACCTAACCTAACCTAACCTAACCTAACCTAACCTAACCTAACCTAACCTAACCTAACCTAACCTAACCTAACCTAACCTAACCTAACCTAACCTAACCTAACCTAACCTAACCTAACCTAACCTAACCTAACCTAACCTAACCTAACCTAACCTAACCTAACCTAACCTAACCTAACCTAACCTAACCTAACCTAACCTAACCTAACCTAACCTAACCTAACCTAACCTAACCTAACCTAACCTAACCTAACCTAACCTAACCTAACCTAACCTAACCTAACCTAACCTAACCTAACCTAACCTAACCTAACCTAACCTAACCTAACCTAACCTAACCTAACCTAACCTAACCTAACCTAACCTAACCTAACCTAACCTAACCTAACCTAACCTAACCTAACCTAACCGACTGTAAACAATATCACATACGTAATTACATTGATAAAATCTATAAATATATACCTAGTGTGCTATACCATTGGAAGCGTAACGCCGTCGCCTACACGACGCGATAAAAATTTTGGACAGTTTCCATATTGAAAACTCAAGTTTTCATAGATTTTCAAAAATTTTCACACTTTGTTTCCAGTCAAACACTTTTAAAATCTGTTTTTTATAGGGACGCATAGCGATATTTCTATACCATCAGGTGCGCGACGTTAATACCTACCTCTCGACGCCCCGCAAGGGTATATAACACCAATATATCATCATCAGCATCAGGCCGACCTCCTAAAATTCAATAAATTTACCAAATTTACATAATAATTGCATTTTCTGGTCCTCGGACCATACAAACCTGTACTCCTGGTTCTTCAGACGTGTGCACGCGGGCGTTCCGCGTCCGTTGGTACCGCTCCTGTAGTTCCCGGAAGAGTAGTTCTCCTGAAAAACAACTTTTAGTCTCAGTTAAATAGGTACAGTTTCACGTTTTTCAGTGTTTATTCTAAATTTTTCCAAGGAGGCCTGTATAGCTGCTCACACCACCTTGTGGAGTACGTCGGGACCTATCCGTAGGTACCTCTCGCGCCCCGCTAGGGTCCCTAATTACCGAGAAATACGCAATTTTAATAATCGCGAGCCCCGCCCGCCTACCCTGTTTTTACGCCCTAGGCTTATAGCCTCGGGTGGGAGGAGCATCCGCAGTGCGGACGCGGGCCGCCCAAAATTGGAAACTTTATTTATTGCGTCTATTGACAAGTTTTATCATTACATTTTATTATTATTGACTGAAATTTTTTGTTTTTTATTTTTTAATTTTTATTTGACATTTTGAATTTATACAATTTTATTTGACATTTAAATTTATATCATTTTATTTTATCTTATTTTAACTTCATTTATTTTTACATTTGACTAATTTATTGACGTGTACTTTTGTACACATAATTTTATCTGCATTGCAATTTTTTATATTTTAAAATTTTAAATTTGAACGCGCTCCGACATGGCGACTGTGCACTCCCCCAGGTGCGACCGTCCAGGAGCTGCTGCCGCAACATTGGGTAACAAACCCACACCCCCTCCCGCAGAGGAGACCTCACTAGGGGTAGTGCGGCGTCCGACGCCATCGGTACGTCGCAGCATTGATAGGCTGGAGTCACAATATGTGGACCAGCCTAAGCAATCAAAAAAAGGGGCACCAAGACCTACGTCCCCGCTGCGCGTACCGATGCCGCCGAGACGCTGCACGGCAGCAATCGAGAGCTGCGAGGTCATTCGGCAGCAGCTCCGAATATCAGGAAACATCAAGAGAGAAATCAAGGAAGAAATAAGAGTAAGGACGGAGCACCTGGAAGGGATAGTTAGGGCATACGAGGAGGAGAGGAAGCGGCTTTTGAAGAGGCAGAGTGCAGGGGGGGCAGAGACGACTTTCGTCATACCGGCATCTGCCCCCCCTGTCCCTGCCTCGGCGCTTCCTCCCTCCGATTTAGAGGAAGCCATTTTAAATAAGCTAGGTGTGTATGAAAGTTTACTGAAAGAGAATGGAAGAATGATTAGGGAAATAAGAGAGAATGTGAGTAAAAAGGATGAAAGGGAGTGTGAGAGTTTACTAAAAGAGAGTGTAAGTATGACGAAGGAAATAAAGGAGAGTATTGAGAGGCAGGATGAAAGAGAGAGAGAAAGGGAAAAGAAGGGGACGATGACTTACGCGGGTGCGGTGGCGGCCCGCCCGGGCCTTAAGCCTACGGGCGGTACGACACTGCACTCCGTGGTGGTCACGTCCAAGAATGAAAGTGATACGGGAGAGCAGGTGATGGAAAGACTGAGGAAGATAGCAAGCGAAGATGATGGATGGGTTACGGTAGAGAAAGTAAGAAAGGCGAAAGATAGGAAAGTGTTCATAGGGTATAAGACAGAAGAAGAAAGAAAGAGGGCACAGAAGAGGCTGCTGGAGAGGGAGTCTAACCTCGCCGTCGAGGAGGTCAAAAACAAAGACCCACTCCTCATACTGTACGGCGTCCTCAGAAGCCTCAAGGATGAGGACCTGCTCAGAGCCGTAAAGGCCCGGAACACTGATGTGTTCCGGAACTTGGCACCGGAGCAGGTGAGGATGGCCGTACTGTACCGGCGGACGGCGAGGAACCCCCACACGTGCCATGTGGTGCTGAGGGTCTCCCCGGCGATATGGGCCCGTGCCCTAGGCATAGGGAAGCTCCACGTCGATCTGCAGCCCATTAGGGTTGCAGATCAGTCACCGTTGGTGCAATGCTCCCTGTGCCTGGGTTACGGGCATACCAGGAAATTCTGCACCGGCACTGAGCCTAAGTGTAGCCATTGCGGCGAAGGGCATTTAAAAGCCGCATGCCCGAGCTACAGTGCCGGTGCAGAGCCTACCTGCACCAATTGCCGGAGAGAGAGGCTCAGCGGCACATGTCACAGTGTGTTCAGCCATCTGTGCCCAGTGCGTCAGAGATGGGACGTGATAGCGAGGACCACCACTCAATACCAGTGCTGATGTTGATCCGAGGAATGTGACCCCACACAGGATGCTGCAGGCTAACCTCCAGAGGAGTAAGCTGGCAACCGAAACCTTCGTTCTCGAAGCCTCGAGGCGCAAGGCCACAGCCGCTCTAATTCAGGAGCCCTATACCGGCAATACCGGGAGAATGAAAGGATACCAGGGCGTAAGGGTCTTCCAGAACACTGGACAAGGAGGAGGGACTGTAAAGGCGTCCATTGCCGTCTTTGACCCAAATGTGGACGTCATACAGTACCCGCAACTCACCACCGACAACATCGCGGTGGTGGGGATCCGGACCAGTGCCTGGGAGATCACGCTGGTATCCTTTTACTTCGAACCGAGGCCAACGCCGTTGGCTCCTTACTTGGAGCGGCTCAAGGAGGTGAGACGAAGCCTAGGTTCCCGGCTTACTGTTCTGGGTGGGGACGCAAATGCGCATAGCACCTGGTGGGGGCACCCAACCGAAGACGACAGAGGCGAGTTATTGAGTGGGGTACTCGCTGAAATGGACCTCCATGTCCTGAACAGCGGGGATATTCCAACTTTCGACTGTGTGAGGGGTGGACATAGGTACTGCAGCTATGTAGACGTGACGACCTGCACGGACAACGCGTTTCCCTGGATCGACGCTTGGAGGGTGGACCCAAGCCTATGCCCGAGCTCAGACCACAACGGTGTGGTGTTCAACCTCAATTTAATAAAGGCGAGTGGTACCCAAATAAAAAGGACCACTCGGGCCTATAATACCAGAAAGGCCAACTGGGAGGCTTTCGGGGCTAGCATGGCCCGGCAGCTTCCGGATATTGCGATAGGCGAAACAAGGCATACCAACGAATTGGATGCCTTGGCCGAAGCATATACGGAGGCTGTTGGGAGCGCGTGCCGCGGAAGCATCCCAGTGAAAAAACCAGTGGGGTTGACCACTGCACCGTGGTGGTCGGAAAGACTCGCTGGCCTTAAAAAGGTAATGGTCACCTTCAAGCGTCGAATCAGGTACGCCGCACCGGTCCGCAGGTCGTTCGTTATAGCTCAGTACCTGGAACGAAAGGAGATGTATGAAAGTGAAGTAAAAAAGGCACAAGTCGAAAGTTGGAAGAACTTCTGCGGAAGGCAGGACATGGAGGGACTATGGGAGGGCATCTACCGGGTGATAGGTAGGGCCACGGTAAGGGAAGAGGATACTCTGCTTTCCGCCAATGGATCTTACCTGGACGCAAAAGGTTCGGCCGAGCTGTTAGCTCGGACCTTCTACCCGGAGGACCGGGAGGAGGAGGACAACGAAGGGCACCGAAGAGTTAGGGAAAAGGCTAAGGGGTTGGAGCTGGATGAGGGTCATCATGATGATGACCCACCTTTTACAGTGGGAGAGCTCTTCGGTGCTCTTCGGAAGTTCAATCCGAAGAAAGCCCCGGGGGCGGATGGCTTCACAGCCGATATTTGCACCCACGCCATTAGGGCCGACCCCTCATTCTTCTTGGAGCTGCTGAATCGGTGCCTTCGCCACGGCTACTTTCCTAAAATATGGAAGGAAGCCGTGGTGGTGGCATTGAGGAAGCCCGGCAAGGACTCGTACGCCGTCCCCAAATCGTACAGACCTATTGGTCTGTTACCGGTTCTGGGGAAGGTGTACGAGAGGATGTTGGTAACTCGTCTCAACTTTTACTTAATGCCGAGGATTAGTACTCGCCAGTACGGCTTTATGCCCCAGAAAAGTACCGAGGACGCCCTCTATGACCTCATGGGCCACATAAGGGCTAGACTTGATGAGAAGAGGATAGTCCTTATGGTGTCCTTGGACATAGAGGGCGCCTTCGATAGCGCCTGGTGGCCGGCTATTAAGGTACGACTGGCTGAGGAAAGGTGTCCGGCAAATTTGAGACGAGTTATCAACAGCTACCTTAGCGACAGGAGAGTGAGGGTAAGGTATGCGGGCGAGGAGTGCGAACGCCCTACGGGGAAGGGTTGCGTCCAGGGTTCTATTGGCGGACCCTTACTGTGGAACCTCTTGTTGGATCCCTTACTGCGACGGTTGGAGGATGGGGCAGCTCGCGTCCAGGCATTTGCGGATGACGTGGTGCTTGTGTTCGATGGTGACAGCGCCTTGGAGATTGAGAGACAAGCCAATGCCTCTCTCGAGCATGTGCGGGAGTGGGGCATCGGAATGAAGCTGAAATTCGCACCGCACAAAACTTGTGCGATGGTAATCACGCGGAGGCTTAAGTACGATGTCCCACGCCTCAGCATGGGCGGGATAGACATTGGCATGTCCAAGGAAATCAAGATCCTGGGGCTCACCATCGACCACAAGCTAACCTTCAACACCCACGTCACCAACCAGTGCAAAAAGGCTATCGCCATCTACCACAAGCTGGCGCGGATGGCCCGGATCGGTTGGGGATTACATCCCGAGGTGATCCGGACCATCTACACCGCAGCCGTGGAACCGACGGTGCTGTACGCAGCCAGCAGCTGGTGTCCAGCGGTGGAGAAGCTCGGTATCCAGAAGCAGTTAGC